>JAESVK010079794.1:0-18505 GCA_017140935.1 Hamamelis virginiana | reverse complement strand
GGGGGTCACTTGACCCCACTTAGGACTCTTCTTTGTTGTAAGAATTACAATAAGAATAGAGTTCTATTTTACCTAGGATTCTACTTCGAGAATAATTCTAAAAAGTGATTTTGAAAGAATTCAAAATGGAATGAAATTCCATCTCTTATGACAAGTGTTTTGATCAAACTCAAACTCTCGAAGCTAGAGTCCAAGATAAGATAGAATATCTACGATTATGTGGTTTATTACAATAAGAGAGTCCTAGGGTAATCGAACTTCGTGGACTTTGATCTTTGTCAAACAATTGATAAGGTACGTAGGCAGTCAATAGGACGCAAGTCCAATCTTAGGTTGACTTATAGTCTCCTAAGACCCTTAGGATTGTGTATACTTTCATGCTATATATTATTATTATATATTAGCTATCATATTTTGTGATTGATTAGATAACTAGGATTGTTTTGAAAAGATTTTGATAAAGCCCAAACTTAATTAGGAGACCTTTAATTAGGGCGAGGTGGGTGCCTACAAGGAGTTCCTTGGAACCTTCCCACTTCGTAACCTAGCCCCCGGATCCAACTTTGATTCAAAAAACCATGCTTTTTCAAAATATGGGGTCAATGTTTTATTGAAAATAAAACTCTTTTTTGTGGTTTCCTTGTTCCCTAAAAATAAGGTGGCGACTCCTAGTTTTTTACAAACTCTCATCCCTTTTTCAAAAAACCCTATATTGAGTGGATAATAGAGAAGGATAAATGTGGATAATAGAGAAGGATAAATCGAGACGGATAAACATCATCCACAATCCACTCAAGATAAACACCCCCCAATGAGTGAAAGAGAGGGCCTCCCGATCCAGGTTGGCTGGTTTACAGACTGGCGACTCTACTGGAGATGTCGAGGGCTAAACTCCAATTAATTATTTTTGGGCTTTTCAATTTCTTAATTAAATCAATCACTTGCATTTGTATGACTGTGTGACTTTAATTCCTGCATTGTGTGCGCATTAACTCTGCATGATTAGGACGTTGTATGCTATAGCCAACGATGAGCCTAGCCCTGGGCCCAGTTTCTTTGACTCTCGGGTTCCATGTATGCGAAAGCCATCACCCTTCTTGCCAAGTACCCTCGGGTATATCAAACGGACTAATCACGTACTGTTGGACCCACGCGGCATTCCTGATGTCACATGTGGTTAGGTATATCGATTGGACCAAGCGAGTAAGGGACACTCAGCCTATCCTTTGCATTAGTCCATATAGATTGTCTCTGTAGGACACATACCCTACGTCACTTTTAAGCACATTATTGAAATGTTATGCTACCAGATTTTACCCCCGGTTTTGTATGAGCCATGATTGTGAAATGTGTAGAACCACTAGGACCTGAATCTGTAGGACTAAACCTTTATGAAATGCCCTAAACTCTTAAGGGATGTATCCCCAAAGAGTCAAGGTACCTAATGAAGGCTAGTACCCTATAGGTTCATGAGCTTAGGCCTGTTGTAGTATTATGCTGCCCGAATAGTGGTATTGATTTATGAGTCTTAGGAGAAGACGTGAGACGTGAGACATGAGATATAAGATTGGGCTTTAGGCCCATGTCTTTTGGATACAAGAGCTAGATCCGCTGTGAGTTTAGGATGTGGGATTTAGGCCCATGTCAATTGGATAGAAGATATAAGCCTGTGGTAAGATTGAGATGTGAGCTGTGAGAATGAGATTCATACTCAGGCCTTAGGCCCATTTTTCATAGAATGTGAAGGTTGATCTGTAGGCTTTAGGCCTATACTTTTGTGAGCATGTGAGATTGTCCTTATTCATCTCTTTTCACACTGGAAGCTCTTAGTTGATTCAAACCTTTTCTCTTTCCCAGCATTCTGGCTTGGCGTCGTGATTCTAGCGGTCGGTTATTTAAGGGTCTACCTGTCGATTCAAAGATGTCTAGTAATGAGGATCATACCCCTACCGCCATTGGAAATAGTGGAAAGACGACTGATGAGAAGATTGAGGCACTCTTAAAAGTGGTCCAAGAGTTAGTTCACCAGAAAGAAGAGGAAGATAAGATGCGAGCCCGTACTAATCACTTGTTTGAGAATGTTGATGAAGAAGAATGTTTCCTTAGGCCTAAAACAATCACTGAACCCACTAGGCCCGGTGCATAATTTGTTCAGCCTGTTGATCTGGAAAAAGAGTCCAAGCCCAAAACCCCCGCTTTCTTTTCCACTGAGCCCATACTGTTGAGTAGTAAGGTAGAAGCCCTGGAAAAAGCTTTGAAAGGTATTAGGAAGTCTGATGATATGGTGGACATGTCGTCATTGTCTCTGTTCCCCAAGGCCCGTATGCCCACTCATTTTAGAATGCCTGAGTTAGAGAAGTTTGATGGAATGGGTTGTCCTAAGACCCATTTGAAGATGTACGTGAGAGCCATGCACCCACGAGGGGCTGATGATGACCTGCTAGCCCAACTGTTCCATGAGACACTGGCTGGATCCGCTCTGAAGTGGTTTCTATCACTAGATGAGTCTAGAATGAAGACATGGGAAGATGTATGCACTGAGTTCAGCAATCATTACCAGTATAACACAGAAGTTGATATCACTAGGAGGGACTTGGAGACTACTAAACAGGAATCGAGGGAAACTTTCTCTGCTTTCCTCACCCGCTGGAGAGCCAAGGCTTCTAAAATGGCTAACCGCCTTGAGGAAGAACAAATCCGCATGATAGTGAAGAACTTGCTCCCAGTGTATCATAAGCACATGTTTTTCCAATATCTTCCAAATTTCCGAGCCCTGGTTGCTGCTGGTACCCAAGTGGAGGACGCTCTAGCCGATGGAGCTCTTCGAACTGATGAACCCTACATGAACCGCTGACCTGTCATCAATGGGAAGACTACCAAAGTCAATGCCATATCTTAGCCTACTCCATTTACCCAACCCTTTTCCTTAGGAAATAAACCATCCAGAAAATTCACCGAACTTTATATGCCACTGGAAAAGGTCTTCGAGAAGTTAAAAGCTCGAGGCCTGCTCCAACCTCTAGAACCCAGACCTACACCCAACCCATTACCCAAGAACTACAATGAAAATTAGTACTACCATTTTCATCAATCCAAAGGCCATATTACCAACCGTTGCTTCCGTCTCCGCCATGAAATCCAAGACCTCATAGATAACAAAACCATTTCCCCACCTTCTCAACCCAATGTTACCTAAAATCCACTTCCTACCCATGCAGTCCCACCACCGGCAAATATCAATGTTATCCATGCCGACCCTTATGTCCATTATAAGCCTATCCGCCCTCACCCTTCATTCCCTACTTCCATAACTGAAATGTTCCATCACTGTCAAGCCCGTGGGCTTATTACCCCATACAAGCCAAGATCCAAAAAGTTTTACTGCCAGTACCATGCCACCCATAGCCATGACACGGAATCATGTGATACATTGCGGAATATAGTACAAGGGTTTATTGATTAAGGTCTGATTGAAATCCCTCAACCCTTCACTAGCCCAAGAGGGCTTTATCGTTCATGGAGATAGTTTGAGAAAGATACATTCCCGGGTTTTAGTTCAAATGGGCTTCCCCAGCCTTGCAAAGTGGATCAGTTGTCAAAGAATAGTATTAGTCAGTGGGCTCTCAAAGAAAGGTTTAAAGCTAGAGATCCTTGTGTGGATTTGTTGACAGAAAGGAGTGGAAGGTTCAGCTTTTACGTCCTCTGCCCTGAAGATTCTTGTGAAGTTAAGATTACGAAGACTGAACCCATTAGACCTAAAGCTAGAACCAAGAAAGCCTTCTCTAAGACTGGGACTAGCCAATGGGAGTTGCAAAAAGATATGAGGCCGGAGATCCCGAAGTGGGCCTGTTAGGGGAACCTAGTGGAAAGTTCGACTTCTATGTCCTTTACCCTAAGATGGAGAAGCCCACTTTGAGAAGTCCACATGTGAAGAACCCATTGCTCCCTCTGGTTAGGATGATAACCCTGACTCACTTAAAGAAGACGTTCCTGTGGCTCAGATTGAACCCGAAGATCCAAACCCCATCCATTTTGAGAAAGCTAGCCAGAGTATCTTTAGGAAATATTTCACAACCAAGATCACCGATACGAATGGGGAAACCCATTACCAAACCGTCTATCCAAGGCAACCATGGGTCACCCAGTATTTCGGATCAAGTTCGACTTCTGCCGAGTCTAGCATAGATGATGGGTCAGAGAATGAGATTGATATCATAGAATGGGAAGATTTGATGAGCACACCCGAGGAGATAGCAGATATTTCGGCCAGTGATGAGGAAGATGTTAACCATGTCACTAGAGGAGGACGTCATTTCAAGCCCGCCAATTGGAATCTGACAATCCTTTGGGAGAGTTAGAAAGATCTCAACGCACCGAAGTTCAAGAAGAAGAGGAAGAGATACTGAAACAGCTCAAGCGTACTCAAGCCAACATCACCATCTGGGGACTTTTAATGGCTTCTCAAAAGCACAGGCAGACAGTACTCATGCTACTCAACCAGGTTTAGATTCCCATCGATACTTCACCAGAGGGTTTAGTCATTTTGGTCAGTCCAGTTCAGCATGGGCAGTCAATATCCTTCACCGAAAGACCTTCCGAAGAAAGGACCTCATCATTTGCAAGCTTTGTATGTCACGGTGGATACTATGGGCAAGAGAATTCCTACAGTGTTGATAGATAATGGGTCAGCCTTGAATGTGTGTCCCCTCAGCACCGCCACTTCCTTAGGCATTGAACCATCAGAATTCAAACCGTCAGGGCAGATTGTGAAAGCATATGATAACACTCGAAGAGAAGTAGTGGGCATGGTCACTTTATCTCTAGCTATTGGGCCTGTAGAGTTTCAAGTCGATTTCCAAGTGCTAGACGTACCTGCTTGTTTTAATCTTCTACTTGGTAGGCCTTGGATCCATCCAATTGGGGCTGTGCCTTTTTCCCTCCATCAAAAGGTTAAGTTCCCCTACAAAGGCTCAGTGGTAACATTGAAGGGAGATTCTGAGATCGCTCCTACCAGTGTACCTATCTGTGAGATCAAGCCAGAGATCGAAGAAGTACCATTGACAGGCTTTGAATACATACAGTATGTAGAGGTTGAATCTGGATGTAAAGAGAAGATGGTGCTAGACTGTAGTCCATATGGGAATATGCAAGTGGGTCAGATCATGAAAAATATGGGCTTTTTTCCAGGAATGGGCTTAGGTCGTCGTCATCAAGGTACGCCTGGCCCCATCGAGTATCCCTCAGCAATCTACCCTTTCGGGTTGGGCTATCATAGTACCAAAGTTGACAGAAAAGAGATGGCACAGAAAAGAAGAGAAAGACAGTTGGCCAAAGAAGAGGGACGAGTCCCTAACCTCACTTTGAAACCTTACCGGCCCACTCTGAATGGGGCTTTTGTCAAAGAAGGGGATGATTTCCCTTATTGTGGGTTCCCTGAGCCCATTTACCTTGAAGATCAGAAAGCTGGAGTTCCTGGGTTTGAAATCTTCTTCAACACTCCATTACCTCTCTCTCCAATTACCATCATGGCCGAAGAGCATGTAGAGTTTGACTGGGTCGACCATATTGATGAAGTCATCATAGGGGCTATGTTTAAAGAGATCGCTTGCATCGAAGAGCATGTTCATGAACCCAATCCTATCCACCTCATTGAAGATACCATCAGTCCATTGACCAACTGGAGCCTTGAGTATGAGCCTCGAATTAAAGACTCAGTCGCGGAAGATTCACTACCATCAGATGATAGCTTGTAGGACTTCTATACTTTCTTTCCATAGGATCATAGAATAGGACTCTTGTTTTTCCTTTTTCAATAAAATCATCCCTCTTCTGTTAAGAGGCAAATGATAGCTTAGTTTATGTTATTCTTCTTTCTTCATGATTAATAAAATATTCATTTTTTTCATTCTTTGCATTTACAGCTTATTCTTTCTATCTTCTATGGGTATATATGGCATGAATATAGATCCTAGAGAGGATGTTTCCCCTGAGTTTGAACAACGAAGGGAAATGGAACATGCTCGACCTAATGTGGATGAATTAATATCAGTTAATTTAGGATCCGATGAATCGCCTAAGATAATTAACATTGGGGCAACTCTGTCACCACAACAACAAGAAAAATTGGTAGGATTATTGAGAGAGAACATAGAAGTTTTTGCATAGTCGTACAAGGATATGCCAGGAATAGACACCGACATAGTACAACACTTTATCCCTACTAATCCGGGGATTAATCCAGTAAAGCAGAAGTTAAGAAGAATGAAGCCAGAGTGGGCACTGAAAATCAAGGATGAAGTAGTAAAACAGATGAACGCTGAATTTTTCCAAGTAGTGGAATACCCCGAGTGGTTAGCTAACATTGTGTCGGTGCCTAAGAAAGATGGGAATGTTAGAATGTGCGTAGACTTCCGAGATTTGAATAAGGCATGTCCTAAAGATGATTTCCCGTTGCCACACATAGATATCCTGGTAGATAGACCGCCGGTCATGCTCTGTTATCCTTAATGGATGGGTTCTCAGATTATAATCAGATAAAGATAGCCCCTCTAGATATGGAGAAAACTTCCTTCATCACTCAATGGGGGACCTTCTGTTATCGAGTTATGCCCTTTGACCTAAAGAACGCCGGTTCTACCTATCAGAGGATGACAACCACCTTATTACACGATATGATTCATAAGGAAGTGGAGGTATATGTGGATGATATGATCGTGAAGTCTAAGGATCGAGAAAGTCATTTTGATGCTCTAAGTAAGTTCCTTCAAAGAATTAAGCAATATAACCTGAGATTGAATCCTCAAAAGTGCACATTCGGAGTAACTGCGGGGAAGTTGCTAGGGTTTATGATCACTCAGAAAGGAATAGAAGTCGACCCGGGGAAGATTAAAGCCATCACGGAGATGCAGCCGCTAAAGACAGAAAAAGAGATTCGAGGATTCTTAGGCAAAGTTCAAATTAGCAGTCGATTCATAGCACAGCTGACCATGATTTGTGAGCCTATCTTTAAGTTTCTTAAAAAGGATGTGTCCACGAAGTGGAATGACGCGTGCTAAGAAGCCTTTGAAACCATTAAGAGGTATTTGAGCAACACACCAATATTAGTTCCCCCGCGACAAGGTGAGCCTTTGCTACTTTATTTAGCACTCACTGAAACTACGATGGGAGCTATGTTAGCTCAGTATCTCCCAGAATCTCGAAAGGAGAATGCAGTGTACTATTTGAGTAAGAAGATGACTGACTATGAGGTTAAATATGACGCATTAGAGAAGGCATGTGTGACATTGGTGTGGGTTACCCAAAAGCTCCGCCACTACATGCTGTCTTTCCAAGTGCAACTCATTAGTCGCATGGACCCCTGAAGTACTTATTGGAGAAGCCAGTATTATCCTATAGGACAGCCCGTTGGTTATTACTATTATCAGAGTTCAACATTCGATATGTGGGTGCAGAAATCAGTAAAAGGGAGAGCAGTGGCACAGTTTCTAGCAGAGCATCCATCGTCAGTAGAAAGACCATCTGAGTACCATTTCCCCGACAAAGAGATTCTAGAAGTAAGTAAGGAGCCTTGAAAAGTTTTCTTTGATGGGACTTATAATAAGAGAGGATGTGGAATAGGCGTGTTGTTAGTCACACCGGAGAATAACTTGATACCATTATCTGTCAGGTTATCCTTCGATGCCACTAATAATATAGCCGAATATGAAGCTTGTATCCTAGCATTGGAAGCTGCCTTGGAGTTGGGTGTGGAAGAGTTGGAAGTATATGAGAAATTATTAACCATACCATGAATACTTAGAGACTTAGGTGAAAGAATTCCGTCGAATTGACTTCTTTTATCTGTCCAGATTAAAGAATAAGTTTGCGGATGCCTTAGCCACTCTAGCATCCATGGTAGATATCCCTAAAGATGAAGGTGTAACTCCTCTCATTATCGAGTCCCGAGAAAAGCCAGCTTATTGTTGTGTTATCCAAGAAAGATAGCCGAATGATGGAAAGCCATGGTACTATGATATCCAACAGTTTGTAGAAAAATGAGAATATCCGAAAGAGGCATCATCTGTAGACAGAAAGACCATAAGAAGGTTAGCCAGTCAATATATTCTGTGTGGAGGGAAGCTATATCGGAGATCACATGATGGAGTGCATCTGTTATGCGTCAATGAACAAGAAGCTGAAAGGATAGTAGTGGAAGTACATGAAGGGGCTAGGGCTCCGCATATAAATGGATACATGCTAGCTAAGAAGATCGTGAGGTTAGGGTATTATTGGTCAACTATGGAGAGGGATTGCCACCTACATGTCAAGAAGTGTCATAAGTGTCAAGTGTTTGCAAGTGGAAAACATCAACCCTCGATGCCACTCACTACCATGTCTTCGCCATGGCCATTTGCAACATGGGGCATTGACATCATTGGCAAGTTAACCCCCGCAGCCTCAAACGGACATGAGTATATCCTAGTCGCCATAGATTACTTCACTAAGTGGGTAGAAGCTGCATCCTACAAGACGTTAAATGCCAAGCAAGCAGCGAAGTTTATACAGAATAACATCATCTACCGGTATGGAGTGCCCCATGAGTTTATTTCTGACAATGGACAGCATTTCCGAAAAGAAACCGAAGCGCTCTTACAAAAGTATAGTATCAAGCATCACCGTTCATCTCCCTATAGACCACAAACGAATGGGGCTGTCGAAGCAGCGAATAAAAATCTCAAGTCAATCCTGAAAAAGACCACCGAGACTTACAATGATTGGCATGAGAAATTACCACTAGCACTGTGGGGATATCGTACTTCCATTAGATCATCGACCGGGGCTACACCTTTTTCGCTTGTATATGGAATGGAAGCTTTATTGCCTATAGAGTTAGAAGTCTCGTCGTTAAGAATTGTCATGGAGAGTCAACTGGCGGAGGTAGAATGGGTAAGGAACCGGTATGAAGAGTTAGCTCTACTGGATGAAAGGCGATTGAGGGCACTGTACCACATTCAGGGGTATCAAAGAAGAATAACCAAGGCGTTTGGCAAAAAAGTGAGGCACAGAGGTTTGAAGAAAGGGGATCTGGTACTAAAGGAGATCCGAGCACCGATCCATGACCCGCGAGGAAAGTTCAAACCCACATGGGTAGGCCCTTATATCATCAGAGAAATACTGTCAGGAGGAGTCGTGAAGATTGCAGACATTGACGGGAATGAATTCTCTCAACCTACCAATTTAGATCAATTGAAGAAGTACCACATGTAAAATAATAATAATAATAATAATAATAATAATAAAAGAGCCCGCTAGGTAGAAAACCCGAAAGGGCTGCCTAGGCAAAAGTTAGGGTATTCAAAAAAAAAAAAAAAATCAAGCACGCTAAGTAGAAAACCTGAAAAGGCTGCTTAGGCAAAAGTTAGAGCCAGTGAAAAAAAAGAAGTGGACTTCTTCAATTTGATTCATGAACTACGAAGACCTGATTCCCCAAATATCACAAAGAGTTAGAGAAAAATGACAAAGCATTGTATCAAGGACGGAGATACGTAGGCAACCCATAAAGTTACTTTGGGTGCGGCCTATTTCTTGTAAAAACATCAAGAGTTTGCTTCAATTGTAATTATTAAAGGATATTTGTTGAGATTTTAATAAAATTAATATTTATTCATCCATAAAGGGTAGAAACCTTTTTAAAGATCTATTACATGCCATATGTACTCATAATTCCTACTTTCTTCAAATCTCGCATTGCTTAGAAAAGAAAAAAAGTAATCCCTAATATACTCTAAGTCCTTCTCGCTCCGCGGGCTTGGGCTTCATTCTCATCTTCTCTATTTCTCTTAACTCGTGATGCATCTAGTGGAAGTGATGAACCTGCCGACTGAGCTGTAACTCGAGAACCATAAACGAGGCTTTGAACCTTATCCTTCATAGCCTGCACCTTCGAACCCAAGTCTTGTTTAAGCCAAGCTCGATACTCCCCATCAAACCTAAAAGGCCCATTGCAATCCTCTACCTGACTCATACATAAGCCTGAAGCCCATTTCTTCATAGCCCAAGATACCAAAGAAGGAGTAGCCTCCTCTACCCCATGAACATGCCCTTTGAGAGGGAGATTGATTTGAGCACGGCCCATCTGACGAAGAACACGAGAAGCCCAGTAAAACGATGTATGCTTTAGGCCCATAAGCTTCACCTGACAACATCCCGAAGTGTGTAGTACATACTCTTCACCACAGTCCCATATGACCAAATGCCACTGAATATCTCTCCAAGTCAGAGAAGAGAAGAGAAGAAGATGATCATATCCTGAATCGAGCGATGCTCAAGAAACAAAAGTTTACGTGAACAATAGTTGTGGGACAAGTGCTTAGGCCCATCACAAGGAGTAATCAGTTTGAGTCTCTCAACCAACCACATTTGAAGGAAAATGGGGCTACCCCTAATGCAAGAAGCAGAGTTGGAGTAGAAGTGGTCAAGCCCGTTTAGAGTTTCAGCTAGCACCAGGGGGATGATGTTATAAGATTGTGACAATGGAAGAATAAGTTCACATGTTTCAATGGGTATGAAAATGGTTCCATTCGAAACAAGAAAACAACCCACTATACATAGGGCAAGTGCGTACTGGGTAGGCCTATGAAGAGCTAGTGGTTTTCCCCCTTCCCTCAAGAAAAATGAAGCTAGTTTGAGAAGATGAGTAGAGTTTTCATGGATATATGAAGAAACTTCCCTAGGTGAGAGTTCAAAGAGAGAAGAAAAGGTTTGGAAATAACCTCGACGAATGGTAGGAAAGATGAAAGGACTATTAATAGAGATATTCATCAACGCACAAAACTCTTCAAATAAAGGACATACCTCTTCATAGTTGAAGCGAAACACATGAAGATCAGAGTCCCAGAAATGGATCACAGAGTTGAGAAGTTTGTCTTCAAGCTTCACATGACAGAGAAAGAACCACGAAGACAAGCCGAATCGTTCAAACACCCTCTTGTCTTCTGCCCGCATTCTTGCTATGAATAGGTTAATAATCAACTTGAAAGCTTCCATTGTGTTTAGTGTAATGAAAATGATCCTAGAGATGTGTTTTTATAGCTTTTTGGCAAAAGAATCAAGTTAGAAGCGAAATATAACACTTAAAAAGTTAAAAAGCGTCAAATTAATCAAAAAAGGTGAACCAGGGTTGATGACCATCCTCCAAAGGACGGCCAACCGTCCATAGAGGGATGGTCATCCATCCCTGATCTCAATTTTTGCCTAATTTTGACTCTTTTGAGATTTTTTGACGCCTGGTTTGATTTTTCGCTCAATTTTCGTCTGTTTTGACCCATTTTCAAGTTAAAATTGAACCAAAAAAGCAATCGAAACATATTTGTATTCTCATTAGGATAAAATTACATGCCACTCAGGGTTTAGTGCATACATAGAAAAAGAATTACATATAAATTCTAAGCAGGCCTCCTATAGGCCTAACAGTACAAAATCATCTTCGCCGGGATAATTTCCTTGTTCCCCGTGAACCCGATGCCTTGTGATCCTCTCTCGATCCATGGCGCTCCTGTGAAAACAAAGCTTAGGTGAGATTGGTGAAAGATGAGATCACCAGTGATTGAAAGAATAGAAAGAGGGTTACCTGTGCAGCTATGTTCGCATTATGTGCATCAAGATTCATACTTTGAAGTTCCCTAGTCAATGATATAATATATGCCAACAATTCCTCAGCATATGGTACAGGCACCTGAAAGGTCAAAAGATTCAAAATGATAAGAGAAAGAAAGATACATATGACAGAGGGTGAAAGTATAACAATTACCGAAGTGTAAGAAGGATCAATATGTGGATATTCGTTATAAGGCACTCGAGTGATTGTTCGTTGAACAAAGCTACCATCCTCAATAACTTGCACCTACCAAGGAACAGGTGGTAAAGGAGGAGCAGAGGATGAAGACTCGCCCTCTGTAGGAGCTGTAGTAGCTGCAGGATAGGAAGCATGCCCTTGGGATAGACGACCCTGTCAAATAAAGAGATATGAGGAATAATATATGAGAAAAGAGGTAAAGCTATCAAGAGAAAGTTTGATACCTCAGTAGGGGGAAATCCCGATACTAAGGGATGTATCAGATAGTGCTGATAGAATGAACGATAATCCTCATGCGGACGATGGAAAGCATCCGCAAATACACCAGCAATGGCGTCTGCTAAGGCATGGTCTGTCAACCTATCAGTGTGCCTCATAGAGGGAGGAGGTGCATGAGGCACACGGGCAACTGAATAAGACCCACAAAGTTGAGCACGCACTCTTTCCCCAAGGTACCAATACCTGCCAGTAGGCCCCTCGAGCAGAATCCTCTTATGAGACATCTCGATTACAGAATTAAGTTGAACATGCATGGTACCTCTCCAATGTCGCCAAGGATTCCATCTAACCTGAAAATTAGGTATATTAGAGAAAGTTTGAGCATTGAGAAAAGAAAGCAGGAATGAATATGGTTACCTTATTAGAGCGCAACCCTGCAAGAAAGGGACGACTGTAAGCATAATCATGCCTATGGGCAATGGCAGTCACTCGCTGATCTGGGGCATATCGGGCGAGGGTTGGCCAAGAGAAGTCATTAGCAATCAAGGTTAGGCTATTTAGATTAATGTACTCATGGGCTCATACCTGCAGAATATGTGCATTGTTAGAAGATAAGTAGAGAGAAATTTGTGATATTTTTTTAAAGTAAATAAGTATACCTCCCAAATGAATCTCATGCCTCCAAAGTCAGTGCATACCCCTCGGGACCGACAGCACATGGTCCTATACATGGTAGCCAATGCAGCACCACCCCAGTTATACTGAGGAATGGTATCAATATCCTCCAAACTAGCAAGGAAGCCTAGAGGTGCCAAATCGGCAGTGCCTGCAAAAAGGGTGCATGAAAATAGGTACAAAAGAAAAGCCCGCACGATGTGATCAGGATATACTCCTTCAGGCATATTGCTGAATGTGGTAAGAAGAGTGTTTCGGCGAACTGATCTCTTCACGATCTCTATATCACCTGCTCCAAGAAAGTTGTTTAGATAACCCAAATTCTTGCTTGCATCATTGTAAAAATCCAAAGGGCGACCCCCAATGGAAAGTCCTGTAATCATGGTGAAATCAAGGGGAGTCATAGTCATCTCCCCAAACTCAAAGTGGAAAGTGTTGGTGGTGTCCCACCAAAGCTCAGATAAGGCCATGAGGGCCTGTCTATCCATAGTGTCAACCCACAGTGAGTCTATGAAGTCTCCAAAACCAAGCCTTCGGATAGTGACTTTGACGTATGGATGGAGAGTATCCATTTTAGCCCACCATCCAATGATACCCTGTAAAGATGACCGAGTCCTGATGTCGAACTCTGGTTGTAAAGATAAAGATTAATGGATTAGAGGTATAAAGATAAGTTATGCTAATTCTTTGAATCAAGAATACAAAATTAACTCACAAAATGACACATTTTCAAAAAAAAAAGTTCAAATTCTATTTCTCAAATGTGAGTTATTCAAAAAAGTATATACCATAATTAATGTGGTTAATTGTGGTATTTTCAATTTTACATCAAGAATTAGCATAATTCATTTAAAATGTCATATAACTTCTTTTCATGAAAATTAAATTGGAAATAAAAATCCTAAGAGAATAGAATTTTGAAAATCATGAAATAAATACTTAGCATAAGTTTGGAAATAAAATCGTGAAAATGACACTTTATGCAATAATGTTTTGAAAAATAAGCTAAGTCTTAATTCATGAAAATTTTTGATATGTACATTACTTGAAGTATTTTGAAAAACTTATCATAATATGATTATTTTGAAAATATTTGAAAAAATATGATATGATAAATTGATTTGAAAATTTGAAAATTGCTCCCCTTAGGCATTTTATCAAACACTTAGTGTGCACATTTTAAAAAAAAATGATTATGAAAACTTGTCATGATAGTTCAAAAGTATTCAAATGATGTTTGAAACACATTTAAATCATGACATGATGAATTGAGTTGAAAAATTGGGAATTGCCTACCTATAGGCATTTTATCAAACACTTAATGAGCACATTTTTGAAAATGATTATGAAAACTCGTCATGATAGTTCAAAAATATTCAAATAATGTTTAAATCATGACATGAAAAGCATGATATGATGAATTGCTTTGAAAAAAAAAATTGAAGTTGCCTACCTTTAGGCATTTTATCAAACAACTAGTATGCACATTTTTTAAAAAGATTGTGAAAACTTGTCATGAAGTTTTTGAAAGTATCCAAATGATGTTTGAAACATATTTGATTCATGGCATGAGAAATTTAAATCAAAAAAATCAAATTCTAATCTCTTGGGAATTTTATCAAACATTTGGTGGGCAACATTTCAAGCTTGTAAAGCTAGTGAAATGGGGCTCCCAAGCTTTGCCAAATACAAATTTCATGAATACAAGTCATCAAACAATATCCAAAGATCGATATCAAAGCATCTAGACATCAATGATTCAATGAAAGAGCATGGAAATTAAGCTTACCTCTTGTAGAGTGTGGATGTGGGAAAGATGAGCATTAGGCTCCAATAACAAGCTTGAGTTGTTGGGATCATAAGAAGGTGATTTTTAGCTCTTCATCTTCATGTATGGGTACTTTGATTCATACCTATTTGCCATGAGTGTAGGTAGAAGATGAACTTGAAGAAAATAAGTGTATGTGTATTTGGGTTTTTGGATCCCCAAATTGAAATCAAGGATGAAATCCTAGGATTTTGATTCACAAATTGAAGTAATTAGCAACACTTGAAGTGTTTAGGATATGAATTTGAATGGAATGAAATCAAATTTGATGAATTCTTGAGAGAAATTGGGATTTCTAGAGAAAGAAAGTCTCAAAATTGGGTGAAATTTGAAGTGGTATGCAAATGGGTGTCAAAACACCTTAAAAAAAAGTGATGATGGCTCGGGTGGCCGTCCACCAAGGGACGACTGGCCGTCCACCTTGGACGGTTGGCCGTCCACCTTGGACGGTTGGCCATCCTTGGTTGGATGGTCATCCATCCTTGATGCCTTATTTTGATCAATTTTGACTTTTAAAGCCCAATAGGCCCAATTTTGACTATTTTTGGCCTATTTTGACAATTTTTGACTCATTTCCTTTCAATTTTTGATTTAGGAAAGTGCATTTGATTGAGATTGAATGGTATTTGATGAATTGATAAGAAATAAAGAGGATTTGGTACATACCAAAGTGAGAATTAGGCAATTCTGAATAGGAAAGTTCACATGAAATGATGAATTTTTGGTTGAAAATCATGAGATATAGAAATGAATGAATGAAAAGATTGTGTAAATAAGTTTGTAATCATGAAATGATTATGAATACATTTTATTTGATAAGCTTGAGAAACCCATGAAGAGAATTATAGAAGTAAGTGAACCCATGAAGAGGGGATAATGAGAAAAGCCCATTTTATAGGCCCAAATTCATAAGTGTTTGTGAAATTGATGAAATATACATGAAATGTATATGAGAATGATATAGGGATGATATTAAGATATGATATGATAGTTGGGAATGCAATTTCCAAAAGGATTGAAAATCCTTAAGTTAACTAAGAATGCAATTTCTAGTAATGAGTCGAAGACTCCCAAATTTTTATGATAATTGGAAATGTAATTTCCAAAAGGATTGAAAATCCTTAAGTTGACTAGAAATGAAATTTCTAGTAATGAGTCGAAGACTCCCAAATTTTTATGATAATTGGAAATGCAATTTCCAAAAGGATTGAAAATCCTCAAATTGACTAGAAATGCAATTTCTAGTAATGAGTCGAAGACTCCCATTTTTGATAATTGGAAATGCAATTTCCAAAAGGATTGAAAATCCTTAAGTTGACTAGAAATGAAATTTCTAGTAATGAGTCGAAGACTCCCAATTTTTTATGATAATTGGGAATGCAATTTCCAAAAGGATTGAAAATCCTTGAAATAACTAGAAGTGGAACTTCCAGGAATAGAGAATTTGAAGCGAAGCTTTCAAAATGATTTAGTAACTGGTTTAATTATCCCTATTTTGTTGTGTCAAAAATGGGATGTCTTTGTTTTCATTGATATTCCCTGGCAAAGCCATGAACATCAACGAAGGGCTTCGGTAGACATCCATTTTTTACCATGAGTATGGTCATGAATGGTTGCCTATGATTAGAGGTGAAATAGGGTGTCAATACCTTAAGTTGCTAGTTTTACCCCTTGTGGGTAATTAGATAGAAGTCATTATCACATGTAGGTTTTTAGGTCAGATTGAGTCGGTTCTTTTTACATTAGGTTTTTAGAGAGTCTAGGAACATCCCTGCAAATTTCCATGACATTCCGAGCAAGGCTTGATAGAAAATAAGGTCTTTTGTGACTGAAGGGCAGTTTGGTCCTTTGAATCACAAAAGCCCTGAATGACTGTCAATCTTGTCTCGAATGGTCTCGAGGCTTTGGCATAGATATGTAAATTGTGTTTGGTAGTTAAGTTGATCAATGACAAGATCTGTGAAGCCTTCTGGCTCATGATTGGCTCGAAAGGCTCGAAAGGCCCTTTCAAAGCCCAGATTAGGGTTTCGACCGGAAGTGACCGGGATTAGATATTTTTATCAAACCAAAGCCTTCAAAAGCTTTAAAACATTTTCCTAAAATATTTTAAAACTTGTTTCAAGAAGAAGAAATGATTTCGAAAGCAATCGGTTAGCAAATTTTAAAACCCTAATTTGGGCCCGGCAGGCCCTAAACAGCTAATCGGTCGACTTTTTCCTAAACCTTTGACCTTGGTCAATGCATTTTCACTTCAAACACTTCTTAAAACATGGAGAATCGAATCACGATCATTTCGGCGCTTGAATCGTCAAATTTGGACTTAAAACGGGCCCGAAAATACGAAAAAAGCCAAAACCGAGTCAAAACGGGCTGAGGAAAGTCAACACAGGCTAAAAATAGCATGGAGGACCGATGGCCGTCCACCTAGGGACAGCCAACCGTCCATGAAGGACAGACAGCCGTCCATGAAGGACAGACAGCCGTCCTAGAGTGGATGGTCGTCGATCCTTTTTGCCATAAAATGCATATTTCAGAGTATTTTTCTCGCCAGGACTCTTCCAAGCCTTGCCATGTGTCCAGTTCAGCCATGAGGACTTTTGGATGAGTATGAATACCTTGGAAGACTGATTTTGAACCCTTGGATCATTCCTAAGGGATTCAAACTCAACCATTGATCAAACTCAGGCCTCCTTATAAATAGAAGGCCCTGAAATCAGTTTCAACACACAGTATAAGCTTTAGAGAGCTAGCTTGGAGAGTAGAGGCTTGAGCAATTGCACAAGCTTCCCCCATAACACTCTAGCTTAAGATTTAGAGTCCTTGAGGTCCTTGGAGTACTTGGAGCTTGAGGAGAAAGTTTGAAGCTTGAGGAGAAGGCTTGAAGCAGAGGTTAGTAGTTTTGCAGTTTTCTTTTCTGTTCTTCTTCTTCTTCTTTAATCATGCTAGGTTAGGCTTTTATTTCCTTAGTATGCATATAATATAGTTCATTATTAATATAGGATTTAATGCATAATAGGATTTAGTTTATTTCTTTAATATGCAGAATAGGATTTAGTTTATTTTTTTAGCATGCATAATAGGATTTAGTTTATTTCTTTAATATGCATAAATAGGATTTAGTTTATTTTTAATATGCATGATAGGATTTAGTTCATATGATTAGAATAATAGGGATTAATTTATTAAACTAGTCTTTCTTAGTTTTTCTTTTTTAATGCATGATAGGAATTAGTATGCATATCCCTCCCTTTTTTCTTCCATCCTTCTTTGATCATGGAATGCTAGGATTAGATATTTGGGATTTATTTCATGCCTAGAATATGTGCTAGGAAGTTAGGATTATACATGTTATTTTTTTTAGGAAATCATCTTAGTCCATCTCTTTGAGTCACTTTACATATTGTTACCATGTTAGGATAAAAATTGAAGGTTGCATATTAATAATTAGTGATTAGGTGTGTTTACATCATTATTTTTGTCTTGATTGGAATGATATACAAATTGTGTTCGAGGGAGCATGCAAAGGTGAGTCCCTTCTCTTGTGATTAAATGTCAAGTTTTGATGGTAGTTTAGTATGCATATTAGGTTGCATTTAGTACATATTTTCATCATTTTTTATTCATTATTTTAGGGTTTTAAGTACACTTTTTGGTTATTTTCAAATCTGTCCATGGATTTAAAGTGACCTAAAAGTGTATTAAAACTCACTTTTTAGGCCAAAATCAACATAGACACATGCCTAGGTTCACATAGCTAACTTAGAATGCATTTAGGACATTTTTCATGCATTGTTTACCTATTTGATTGCATTATTTATTTATTTTCCAGAATTTTCCATCATGCATTATTTAGTATTTTAAGTGTTTAGATTAACCTAGGACTAGCTAGAAACCCTAGGATTAGGGGGTCACTTGACCCCACTTAGGACTCTTCTTTGTTGTAAGAATTA
>JAESVK010079788.1:0-10139 GCA_017140935.1 Hamamelis virginiana | reverse complement strand
CTGAGCCCGTTCTTGTCCCTGGGGATCGACAATACGGCGCTGAGCTTCACCGCGCCAAGGACCCCTGCCTTCTGGAGCATCTTCCTATGACCCTCCGTCGAAAGAATGTCCTTCACCCAGGCGTCCCACCAGGTCGAGGGGAGGGAGAAGGATGCGAAGGCCATCGCAGATTCAGGGTAGTTCCCCCTCTCGATGCAGAAACGGGTAATAGCCGCCCCATGGGTAGGAACGCCCTCGTCAGCTGGGGACTCGGGGTAAGGATACATGGGGACATGAGCGAGAGATCCCCCTATGGCCTCGCCCTTGTCCGCGACCTTCCAGAAGCTGTCGGCGAGCAAGGAAGAGTCCTTCCATGTTTCGGTTGGTGGAACTTGGGGGATTGACTTGTCGATATACGCCAGTGGGGCGATGGTGATGGTCTGAGGAGGTGATTGGTCGGCGGGAGCCATCGCAAGGTCGTTGGAAATTAGAAGAAGAAGGGAGAGAATGAGGAAGACTGGGAGCGAGAAAATTCGACCTTGCACTAAAAATCTTCTGAAAGCGTACAAATGAATGGAACTGAGGGGTATTTATACTCGAAGGGGTCATCATGGCGCATCTGATCGCGTGTCCGGCGCCGCCGAAGCGTCGTATCGCATTAAATGCACCATGACGTTTCACTGACTTACAAATGAGAGAGTGACACCTCTCTCGCCAACGCGCAGGCAGTCAGTCTGACAAGAAGATAAGGCGTCGCACCCTTGCGCCCCTGCCACCCGCACGCAAGGGCGCAATGGTGCGGGGGGCAAAATGTTTATAGTAGAAATTGAACATGCGATCCCGGTCGTTAAACCTAAACAAAGTGGGGAACATGTCCCTTCGATCTCGACCTTACCTCAGAAGGTCGCGGTTCTAGGACTTGTCCGTCTGAGACGATCGCACTTGCTTCGCCCTTCCCTCCATATAGGGTGGGGCAAAAGTAGTGATTTACGTCGACCCCCTCCCTCTCTATGATTAGGGCGTCGCAATGCTTGAGGCGTTCGTCCCCTGCTCTTTCCTGTGTAAAGGCCATGATTGGTCATCATTCAAGGTCGAATTATGGGGAATAGGACTGGTGGCAGGGACAGAAGAGCGTCAATGCGAAGGGACGCCCTCGCAAGGAGGCAGGGTCGCCCCTTCGTCTTGGCCAGGTCGATTTGGCAACTCTAGGAAATGGCACGTGGATAACGCAATATATTCTCTCTCTGCATTTATTGACTTCCCGCCTCGGGCAGTGTGCGTCCATACTGTGCAGGCTATGGCCGCCATTGCAGGGCCTAGGTCGAACGCTACTGTGCTGAGACCTAGGGCGGCGGTGTCAACTGTACAAAATCAGTCAAATCATCCGCCCATTCTCATGATTGAAAATGGCAGGGAGCTAGGGCGCCGGCCTGACTGCGCCCTGGCCTCCCTGTCAGTGATTTGACCCCTTTTGTACTCGCCTTCCTTCTATAAAAGAGAGGGTATTAACCTCATTTAAGGGGAGGAACAACCAAGGATAGGAAGAGAAGAAGATAATTTATTACAGAGGTTATTCCTCGCGATCTTAAGGTCGAGATCGCGAAGAATAATACCTGAGTCGTGTCCAGAAGTTGATCAGATCGACCTACTCTGTTCCCCTTTCATATCTATCCCTCTAAGTACTAAAGCCCGCCGTTTTCACGGCAATCCTCACGATTGTAAGGACCTCTCCAGTTTCTTTCATAAACATTTTGGCGACTCCACTGGGGAGGTTGTACGTATAATGGCGGCCCGAACGCGAAGTAGCAACCGAGTTGGCGCGGGTGGAGGAACCGGCGCTAATGGAGAAGAAATCGCCGACTCAGCGCATGGTAGCGCCCATCAGGCTATCATTAATGAGATCATGGCGACGCTTACTCCCACCATCACCTCCATGATGCAAGAGACTCAAGAGAAAATGCTACAGATCCTGCGATCGCACACCGCGCCCCCCGAATCTAACGCTCCTCAGCTCCACGGGGGCGCGGATGCTACCAGAGGGGAAGGAGGAGCCTCGCGACCAAGAGAAGGGACTGGCTCGGCCGCGGAACTTCCACTTGCTACAGAGGAGACCCCGCCACCAACTAGTTCTTTTATCACAAGGGAGGACCTCGAAAGACTCTTGCAGCAAGAACGTGCCAGGTTCTCTCGGCCCCTACCGCCAATACCTGATTGCGACCTACGTCCTCCCTACCCCCTCAAACTCGCTAGCGCGCCTTACCCTGTAGGGTACGTGCCGCCCCTGAAATTCCCTATGTTCAATGGGAAGAAAGGGAATGCTAGGGAACATGTGGTGCGTTTCCTAGACGCCCTAGGAGCCTACCGATCGAACGAGGGCTTAAGGCTTAGGGAATTTTCAAAATCTCTGACAGAGGGTGCCTACACTTGGTATTCGAATCTCGCACCAGAATCAATGCCCACCTGGGACGTCATGGTCGCCACCTTCTACAAAAAATTCTTCTGGGTCGACGAACGAGTAACCGCGATCACACTCAGCCAAGAACGCCAGAACCAAGGCGAGGACTTGGTCGAATACGTCAAAAGATTCCGGGAAAGGGCGATGGAATGTTATGACTCCATCGCAGAGGAAGGATTGGTGAGCCTCTGTGTGGCTGGGATGAACATGGCTTATAGGGTGTACCTGGAGAACCTTCCTCTCCCTTCCTTTTCCAAATTATACGAGGCGGCACGAAGAACCAGCAAGAGCGTGTCTCTTCCCACTCAAAAGTTTGAATGGAAGAGAGAAAAGAGGCCGGCCGCTGCCGAGGTCGCAGCCGCAGAACCGCAGAAAAGGGTAAAAGGGGGAAGAGGGCAGAGGAAAGAGCCCGCCGACCTATCCCATTTTCCTTGTGGGGCAAAAGAAGTCCTCCATCTCTTGGAGCAGTGGGTGAAAGATGGGGCGATCTCGCTGCCCTCGGTCGACGTCGAACCCACAGCTCACGACCGAGCCCACCCAAATTTCTGCGCATTTCACCAACATAAGCGACACCCAACGATGGACTGTTGGGCCCTGAGAAGGATATTCGAAAGAAAAATGAAAGCAGGAGAGCTCGAAGTGGTAGCCCCAACGGCAGACGTGAACCATGTCCCCTTCCCAGTCCACACCAGCGCGGGAGGTCAAACTCATATGGCCTCTCACACGGGCGAAGTACAAGAAGAAGACGGGGTCGATCCACTAGGAGAATACGATGGGATCGCCGCATCCTTGCAACAGACCCCTAAATTTAAGCGCTTCTATGACCAGTTGGGTTTCAGCGAGGTGGCAAGATTCGAAGCCTCCAGAGCTCTTGCCAAGGTCGCGCAAGAGCAGCACGAGGCTGCATTCGCCGAAGGGGGGTCGATCAGGCGAAAGATTAAGCTCAACGAAACCTCGGTCACCTTTTCTGATGAGGATATTGAGATGCCGTACCTCAATCACAACAGGCCTCTGTTCTTGACGGCCTCCGTTAATGGGGTTGAATTAAAACGCGCGTTCATCGACACAGGGTCGTCCATAAATATTACGTCGATCCATACGTTGGAGAAAGCGGGGATATCCGCCGACAGGATTGTAAGAGTACCGATGAATGTGCTTGGGTTCGCAGCAGCCCATCACAAAACCATGGGGTATATTGATCTCGACCTGCAAGTCGGCCCGATGAGGGGAAGCTCGTGCTTTCAAGTTATCGATGTTGACACAAACTATCACATCCTCCTGGGGCGACCTTGGTTGCACAAGTATCGGGTGGTGCCTTCGACCTTTCACCAATGCGTAAAGTGCCGATGGAAAGGTGGGGTTGTCAGAATCCCCGCCTCGACCTCCCCATTCGAGCCTGAAGAAGCGCACCTGGCCGATGCGGAAAGATACGACGAGTTGTCCCCCGAGGGAGAATCAATCATTCCCCCACCCAGGTCCCTCATATTACCAAAATGGGGCGAAGAGAATCGAGGAGGTCGAACAGAAAAAGAGAGAGTATGGATCGAAAAAGGAAGTGCGGTCAAAAGGGTACAGCTGCCATGTGGTCGCATCATCTACCGTTTATGACGTTACGCCGGGGCGGCCTTGCCCAAAGCTGGGCTGCGCCCCAGCCATACCGACCATGAGGAAGACGACCCATCGACCGACCACAATCTCCTACCTGTCGCGCCCGAGTGTTTCCAAGACGCACCAAAACCCCAGGAAGAAGCGTTGGAAAAAGTCGACCTATCAGACGGAAAAAGCAACCCTAGACCGGTTTTCCTAAGCAGCAATCTCTCCTCAGACAAGAAAAGTGAATTTTTGTCCCTCTTGAGGGATTTTCAGGACGTTTTCGCGTGGGAATACTCTGCAATGTCTGGCCTAGACCCCAAGGTCGTTTCCCACAAGTTGGAAGTATCAAGGTCGTCACGACCTATCAAGCAACCACCAAGAGTCTTTCGCCCGGAGCTGGAGACTCAAATTAAATCTGAGATCGAAAAACTGCTTGAGGCGGGTTTCATCAAGCCGATCCAGCATCCCACCTGGCTGGCGAATGTGGTCCCGGTCAAAAAGAAGAACGGGCAGATCCGTTGCTGTGTCGACTTTCGCGACCTCAACAAAGCTTGCCCCAAAGATGATTTCCCCCTGCCGAATGTGGACACCCTTATAGATGCGACTGAAGGACACGAGATGTTCTCGTTCATGGATGGGTTCAGCGGATATAACCAAATTCGTATGGAGGAAAACGATGCGACCTTGACAGCCTTCAGGACGCCCATGGGAAACTTCTACTATGTCGTCATGCCGTTCGGTCTTAAGAACGCAGGTGCGACCTACCAAAGGGCAATGACTGCGATCTTCCACGACATGATGCATGATATCTTGGAGGACTATGTTGACGATATAGTTGTAAAATCAAAGCTTGAAAAGGATCACATGGCCGACCTAAGGAGGGTATTTGAAAGATGCAGGAAATACAACTTAAAGATGAATCCGTTGAAATGCGCCTTCGGTGTATCAGCGGGCAAGTTCTTGGGGTTCCTAGTACATAGGCACGGGATTGATGTCGACCCATCGAAGGCAAGAGCGATAAAAGAAATGCGCCCTCCCACTTCGCAGAAGCAATTAAAAAGCTTCCTAGGAAAAGTCTCATATGTAAGACGGTTCGTCCCAGCCCTTGCAGAGACTATCGCCCCCTTCTCCCCACTATTGAAGAAGAAGGCATCATTTGTCTGGACGACCGAACATCAGAAAGCCTTCGACAAGATCAAGGAGGCACTGAGCTCGACCTCGACAATGATCTCACCGCGACCCGGGATCCCCCTTATCATGTACTTGACATCCACCGAAAGATCAATAGGTGCGCTCCTGGCCCAGGAGATAGAGGGGCAAGAGCGACCAGTTTACTATGTCAGTCGCATCCTACGAGGGGCAGAGATGCGATACCCTAGGATCGAAAAACATTGCCTAGCCCTCGCGTTCGCATGCCAGAAATTCAGGCATTATCTCCTGGCCCATCCGCTGCAGATCGTCACCAGATGCGACCCCATCAGGTTCCTCCTCACGCGACCCGCTCTGTCAGGAAGAATGGTGAGATGGCTCCTCATGATGAGCGAATTCGAAATCTCGTGTGTATCTCCGAAGGCAATCAAGAGCCAAGCGTTGGCAGACCTTCTAGCTTACTTCCCGATCCACGACCACGAGCCCATTATGGACGAGATCCCAGGAAGCATGGAAGAGGTAAGATCGACCTCCGGACAGGAATGGAAGATGAGCTTCGACGGTTCAGCAGGAAGAAATGAAGGTGGAGTCGGTATTGTGTTCACGACCCCTCAAGGCTCGACCCTTTCCTATTCCTACAAGCTCGCCTTTGGAGTGACCAACAATGAGGCCGAATATGAAGCCCTAATCCTAGGACTCTTGCTTGCGCGTGAAATGGGAGTAACTCGGCTTTGTATCCTAGGAGACTCCAGCTTGGTTGTGAAGCAAACATCTGGAGAATACGCTGTTAAGGAAATTTCGTTGGCACCGTATAGAACCCTAGTTCAAAAACTTTTGGGAAAATTTGAGGAAGTGAGGGTCGAACATCATGCAAGGTCGAACAACAAACATGCCGACGCCCTCGCGACCTTGGCCTCGAAGGTCACTATGGGCGACAAGGAAGAACTAACTATCGAAATAAGGCAGCGCCCTCTCCCCTGCCCGGTATTGAACCTTGTCCCGGAAGATGGTCTGGAAGAAGATGACTGGCGAAAACAGATCTTAGAAGAGCTTGCGCGAGCAAAGCTTGACGCCGCTGGATCGCAGGGTCTCGAAAAATACTACGACAGGGGCGGCGAGCTGTACTTCAGGGGACCCGATGGCGTCCTCTTAAGATGCATTGGGTAGGCCGCAGCTAAGAAATTACTTGAGATCGCTCATGAACAGTATTGTGGTAAAAACGAAGTACCGTTGTATAGAAGGATCTAGAGGCAAGGTTACTACTGGCCTACGATGGAGAGGGACGCCATAGACTTTGCGAGAAGGTGCCGACCGTGCCAAACTCACGCTAATCGGATTAGAGCCCCTGCGGTCGACCTCCATAGCCTCAACACGCCTTGGCCTTTCCACACTTGGGCAATGGACCTTATTGGACCTATCTCGCCCTCAGGGCGTGGAAACATATGGATCCTAGCCGCGACCGAATGTTATACTAAGTGGGTCGAAGCTGTCCCACTTAGAAGAGCAACCGGGGGTGCAGTCGCAAACTTCATCAAGGAAAACATTATCTGCAGGTTTGGAATCCCCAAAAGGATCCTATCAGACAATGGTACTCCATTTGTGAACAAGCAAGTCCGAGAGATGCTCGCAAAATACAAGGTCGACCATGTTAAATCAACGGCCTACTATCCTAAAGGAAACGGCCAGGCCGAAGCCACCAATAAGACGTTGCTCAGAATCCTAAGTCGAATGGTGCATGAATTGCCGAGATCGTGGCACGATCAGTTGTCTTTGGCTCTTTGGGCGTACAGGACGTCGAAGAGAGGGGCAACTGGCGCGACCCCATTCTCCCTGGTATACGGGGCCGAAGCTGTGTTACCCGCCGAGATCGCGGTGCCCTCTGCAAAGCTTGCCCTTCGCAGCGAAGTCGACCCCGAGGACAGGTTAACCGACCTCGAGGGTCTCGAAGAGCGAAGGAACGATGCAAATACTCGTCTTCAAGTTTACCAAAGAAGGATCGCGCGTGCCTATGACAAACTTGTGCGGCCAAGGACATTCGTGATAGGGGATCTAGTTTTGAAATCGACGGATCATGTAAGGAGAGGATTACCCGCACCACATAAGTTCGCCCCCAAATGGGAGGGACCTTATGTGGTACGGGAAGCCAATGGAAGTGGCTACTATCGACTCTCCAAACCTGACTCTGACGACCTCTTGCCCCCGATCAACGTGGTTTGGATTAAGTCTTACTACGCTTAGGTCGCGTTTAATCTATTATGGCTGGGTCGTGCTTGTTTTTGTAAAATACTTGTTCTGTTTACTTCTAAATTACGTTGAGATGTCGTTTTGTTGTGGCATCCATCGAGATTTGACAAGAATTCACATGCAAGAGACAAGACGAGATATAAACAAAATTTTATTTCAATCATGTGTCATGTTTACATTTTGGGGCCCGTTACAAAATACATGTATGTTTATATTAGCCGAGGCCCTATGATGGCATCTACATCGATCTTCTGTTGCTTCGCCTTCTTGCCCCGCGCCTTCGCTACCCCCTCCAGCTCGGAGATCTTCGCCTTGATCTGTGCCTCTTCCTCTGCAAGCTCCTTCAAGCGATCCTTATAGAGGATGATCTCGGCGCAAGCATGGGCGTACTCGATTACTGGGCGTACGCTGTCATAGCACGACCGCAGCCATTTGACGTCGTACCCAGCAAGCTCCAGATCGTCAAGGCCCGAGTTCAAGAATGATAGGTCGCGGTCAGTCAGGCTCGCAGGCGTGTTCGTTGTGAGCAAGCGGATGATGTTAACCAGCACTGATAAATATGTGCTTCGAAGGAGAGGGTTCGCGAGCTTGCAACCTTTTCTGAAATCCCCATGCCTGGCAATAGCCCGACGGAGGATCGAGGCTTCTCGGGGAGAGATACCATACTCATCATCGATCTCGACCTCGTCTGGGGCGAGAGCGAGGCGATCCTTCGGATCTGGGGTCAGCTGCAGTGGGTCAATGTGAAAGGAGGGTCGATCCGAGCTCGGAGTTCGCACTACATGAGAGAAGGAAACAACATGAGGCGCCGTATCCCCACCCAATAAAGACACAAAATATCTAAACGCGGCAGTACCTGGGGAATCCTGAAGACGGAGGGGAGGGTCGCTCTTTGACTTCCGCGACGCACTCTTCGCACTCTGGATGCCCGCAGGAGGAGTGTCATCGATCGAGATCAAGACCTTAGCGTCGGGTGACGCCTTCTTCGTTTCGGTCGAACCAGCAGGCGTGGTTGTCTTGGCGGTCGTCACCCTCTCCACTAGATCCGCGAGGGCCGGGTCGCTTACATCCGCGGGGGCATGTTCGACTGGGATCTGTGAAGGAGGCAAGGTCACATGTTCTTCGGTTTTCTCCTTCTTGCCTCCCTCGGAACTGGATCCTTCCGACCCCGATTCCGTCGATCCATCTTCAGAGCTCCCCTCCGAGCTTGACCCCTCTGAGCTAGAGCTCGACCCCTCGATCGCCCTATGCCTAGGAACCTCGACCCGACCGGTCTCTGCCGTGGGCTCAGGGGCGATGACCTTGCCCTTACCTGCCCCAGGCTTGTGATGGGATTGTGCGACCTCGGGCTCTCCTTCGTCCTCTTCATCTTCATCTCTCAGGACGAGCCTCCGTGCGACACTGGTCGAAGGTGCTGGCTCCGACCTCCCAGCCTGGGGCAGGTCCGTCGCCTGGACGACCTGGGAGGAAACCTAAACAATCACCAGAGGACTTAATTCAAAACCAACCTATGTATGATGAATGAAAAACAAGAAATAAATGACTTCTGATTTACCTCCTTACGGGCCTTCTTTGGATTGACGGGTTCGCCGTCGGTAGGAGGGGGTCGCTTCGAGGGAGGCAGAGGTTGGGCGGTGCTATCCTCCCTCTCCTTCTGAGATTTCGCCCTTGTCTTTATGGGGATGGAGGTCGTGGAGGCTCAGACTCGGCCGGTTGGGCCACTGCCTTCGCCCTAACCTTAGGGACTAGTCTAAGGGAGACGTCCCCTTTGGTCACGATCCTGACTGGAGGGATCACTGGCGGGGATCGAACAAACTTCTTCAGTTCTTGAATATTTCTGTTCCAGAACTTCACATGTTCTGGAGTGTATACGCCCTGGCGATCGGGGCCGGGAAAGATCACGACCGTAAGGTCCAAGAAATTGTTCGCACCCTCGGCCCGAGTGAACTTCGAGCACAACTCCTTGAAGCCCAGCGTGGTCACATGCGCGGGAGGAATGCACTGATCGAAGCCAAATTGTCGTGATACTCTATAAGGGCTATAGAACACCACTTTCTTCTCCTCTTCTAGCACAGCGGGGAGGTGGGTGTAGCACGCGGCCATAAGAATGTTGTAATAAAGCCCGTCGACCTCACCGCTTAGATCGACGGTAACAGGCCCCTTGGCAGAAAAGGCCGACGCCCTATACCCCTTCAGCTCTGATACATAGGGGCGGGGTGTAAAACTGATCGCCGAGTCAATAAAGTCACGGATATGCCCCCGCGGACTAGACTTCGACCACCTCAACGCTCGACCGACCCCGTCCTTCTCCTTAAACTCTGAGTAGGACGATGCAGAGGACGGCCGAGGAGCATATCCAGGAAACCGTTCATACAGAAACATTTGAAGGAAGGACGCGCTAACAAAGGTACTGACCGCGTACCGACCCATTGACCGCTCCGTGTCTAATGGAATATAATCAAGGCGGCAGTACAGGTTCCCAAGGAACAAGGGGGCAAGCGCGAACCTGCACCCCCTCGCGATCTTGATAGCCAGTGGGAAAACCCGGGCGTTGAGCCCTCCATCAGGGGCGCCCTCCAACACATAGCTGCCCAGCCACATGGGATGAAGGCCTCGAAGTATAGATCACCCCCCTTCCTCGGCGAATCGGCCCAGGCCTCGAGATTCTTGGTATCATAATCTCGGAAGAAATATCGAGTCCAGGCCTGCCATGAGTTCT
>JAESVK010079787.1:0-11875 GCA_017140935.1 Hamamelis virginiana | reverse complement strand
AACCGCCATGGGAATGGCGGTTTAAACCAAATCAGGATATTTGTATTACTGATCAGATCGAGTAACTATAAACAATCTGTCCGGGCACCCATATAGAGATCGGGTAGTTATTCGCTCCACGTGTCGGCCGCTCCTGTGTATCGTTTTTTACCCTCTTCAGTTGCCCCTACTTTCGTGAAGTCGGTAGACTTTGCGGAAGTAAGTTCAGATCGACGTGTTTGAGCAGTCAGGTCTTTTTAATGGGTAGGATCAATCTTGGAAGCATATATTTCACCGTTTGTTTGAATTACACAAACAAGTCGGGTCGTTCATGTTGTATGGATTGAAAAAAGTAGGTCAAGAGTTTTATCATGCAATCCGTTTTTTGATCGGAACTCGCAACGTGGCAAACGCAACTATTGAGAAACTTGCATTAATGGAGTTTAGTGGCTCGAGGCGCTGCAGTCGACCTTGGGAATCGAGATCGATGTGACGGCTTGGTAGGCGTAATGATGTAACTGTCATCTCGATTTTATCAGGGGCATGGGTGAATGACACGTGTCATATGTTTAATGGAAGGCTTGCTTTGCCAACTATAAAAAAGAAACAATGGCTTTTTTGCCCCCCGTTTCATATCTCAAAAAAGAAATAAACAAAAAGCTCGCCGGACTGTGCAAGAGTTCGCCGGAGATGTCTTTTGCGATTTCCAGTGCTCATCTCGTTTCAACTCTTCGATCTTTGGGACTCTCACACTGGTAAAAGGTATTTTCCTATTTGATTGCTTCTTTTTTACCGTTCATTTTGAATCTTTCAAGCCCTAGTTGAAGTCTCATTAGGATTCGTAACTTTTTCTTTGAGTCTTCCGGCAAAAATACGAAGTTTCTGGTGAAACTGTGCGATTTTTTCGGTGAGTTTTCTTCCCATCGATTTTTCCGGTGAGTTTTCTTCTCATCCAAACAAACAACCAGCAGTATGTCTGGTCGTCAATCTCCCGTAGGTCCGCATAGATCCGATAATCGGGGTGGGTCAGGAACTAGTACGTCAGGATCTATTTTTGACACTTTAGAGATTGATCCACTTCAATCCCTTCCTCCGAATCCGGTAGACCGACCTGGCGATGAGCTTCCTAGCCCTCCATTTCCTTTCGTCCATATCAATCTTCTGGAAGAAGAAAAAGAATCGGAGATGAGGAGATTGTACCGCATTCCTAATTCCGTCAGTATTAGGATCCCTGGACCCGAAATCCGTGCCATCGATGTTCTCCCTGGTGAGATTTGTTTTTATGAAGAGACTTTCAAAATCGGACTTAGGCTTCCTTTGCAACCCTTCATTAGAGAGGTACTCCATTGATTAGGGATAAGTCCTGTAATGTTGACACCGAACTCATGGAGGGTACTCCTAGGGTTCATAGTGGTGTGGAGATCGCTCGGATGGACACCGAACTTCAATGACCTGAAGTTTATGTGTTTCATCAAAGAGAACTCCTGTGCTTCTCTCGGTTGGTGGTATTTAGGGAACCAAAGGAACAGACCAGGCATCGGGGATCTTCCCTCTTCTATCAAGGGGTGGAAGAACAAATATTTCTTCGCCAGTGGCCCTGGATGGGAGTTCGGGGAAGATGAGGAACGCACTTTTCCCGTTCCAAGAGAATGGAGACCCCGACCAGGTTTTATTTTTTACAATATTTCTTAGTGTAAGATAATTATACCAGGTTTATCTTGATCCCGAACTAATCGTGTTGTTATTTTTTTTATCTACTTTGTAGCTGATAAGATTATTCGCTGCGGGACTCTTACTGATAGCATCATCGGTCGGATAGATAGCTTGTGGAGGGAAGAGCGTGGCTTCAATCTTCTGCATGACGACCGATACTGGATCCCACATTACATAGCTCATCAATCCCCTGTCCTTCACACCGACCTCGTTCAAAGGCTTTTCTGCGATCAAACAGTCGACGGTCTGCCTATCAGACCATTTCTCGACCGAGCTAGAGATTTTGCTATAAGGGCGAAAGACAGAGCTAACGAACAAAGGATTTTAGCGGATATCCGGGCTCGGGCAGAAAGACAAAAAGCTAGCAGAAGAAACTCTTCCCGTTCGAAGAAAGGTATCCCCGATTGACGATTTTGATCCTCACTTTCATATAGCCCGATCATACTTTAACAAATCTTTATATTGCAGCCATGAATATCGACATCGATGGTGTTCTTGGTGGAGTTATTCCTGACGACGATGTTCCTCCAGCTCCACCTTCGCAGCCGAAAGTAACTAAGGTGTCGGACCAAGATTCTCGAAAGAAGAAAAGACCGAGGGCCAAAGATGAGGTACCTTCGGGGGTCCCAATTGCTCGAAAAATAGGTTCCGGGTCAGCTTCCGGATCGGGGGTTGGAGTTCGACCGGCTCGCACTTCCGCAGAAGATTGGCTTAGTGCCGGATCAGGTGCACCACTTACTCTGTCCGGGCTCACGGTGGCAAGTTCCTTCATGAATAGCCCAAACGCAAGTTTAAAGGCCCTCGAAAGTCTTTTGGGATAGGCTGACGAGGAGATTATTGCCCAACTTCCTCAATCTGAACTTCCCAAGCTGCTTGCTCATGTTGCAGTGAAGGTAAAAATATATATTTTTTTATATATTTTTTTGCACACTTTTTATAATTCTGACACCTAGAATAGTTTGTAGAGCGCGCTTATTGGGCTTTACTCTCTTTGTGAAGCTCGGGATGCTCGAAGATCGAAAAACTCCATAGAGTTAATAAATCAAAAATTGAAGGAATCTGTGGATGAGAAGTCTGCCGAGATCAGATCTGTCAAGGCTGCATTAGAAGAAGAGAGCCAAATTCCGAGAGCGTGAAGATGAGTTTGCGCGAAAAGTCGATATACTGAAGGCCGAATTGGAGAAAGCTAAAGAGGCCGAGAGAGAGAGAGAGTGCTCAGAAGGCCGTTTCGGAATACCGATCATCAGATGAATTGCGAGCACTGATTACAAAGGAGGCTGGTCCATTTTTGGTTAAAGGATTTAATGGAGCACGGGATTTAATGAGAAAATTTCTTCCCGATGCTGATTTATCCAAGATCACGTTGGCTGAAATGAGGATTCAGCTTCAAGCTGATCGTGCTCAAGCAAATCAGGAGCGTGAAGCTGCTGAAGAAAATATTGGTAACCAGGAAGTTACTGATTAGAATGCTCCAATTTATGCAGCTTCTGCTTCCTTTGATCCGTCAGCCTCTTTGGATCAAACTAGCACTCCGACCTCTCGTGGCAAGGCAATCGATCTAGATTAGGTGCTTCTCTGAATGATGAATTTTGTTGTTTTCTTTCACCAATGGAATCATGTAATACCGATATATTGTCATGGAATAAAAAAAGTTTATGCTCGGTCTCTGTGTTTTTTGTTTTGTATATACTACCCTTCATCTCCCCCAGTTCGGGGTGAAGTAGAGAGCGTCGAGGTGCTTCATACCGAATTATATATAAGGTAGAAAAAACACCGAACTGAAGTAGCGTGGGTAACATTTTTAGACGTTTATGCCCTTTAATCAATCCCATGATTGTTGAAGAGCAAAAGTATAATTGCTGGCCCGAGATCGGTCGAGACTTAGATGTCGAATGCAAAAGAAGAAGCAAATGAATAGGTTCAAATAAGAGTATATCTTTAAAATATTTTGCATAAAGATAAAGAGATCGAGAAGACAACAAAGGTAAATATAATGAACAAGTTATATAACGAAAAAATTAAGGCATTCTCATAACTTCATTCATAAATAAGAAGGTATAAAGACAGAATAAAAACTTATATACACAAAAAGACAAATCGGGGAGTGGCGTCCAGTAGGACATGGATGCTTTCACGGATAATATTTTTTAAGATGGGCAGCATTCCAAGGTTGAAGAAGTAAGTTTCCGTCTAGATCGGCAATCCAATAAGTTCCAATCCGATTATAATGTTGAACTTGATAAGGCCCTTCCCAGTTAGGTTCAAGTTTATTGGGATGAAGAACCTTTTTGATAACGAGGTCTCCAGGTCGGAAATGCCGTATTTTGACATTTTTGTTGTAGGCCCGAGCCATATATCGTTTGTAAGAAGCAATACGAAGTCGAGTTGTTTCTCTTTTTGCTTCCAACACATCGAGGTTAAAGCAGAGCTCTTGATCATTAATGTCTTGATTAAATGTTTCGACTCGATAATTGGGTAGACCGATCTCGACCGGAATGACGGCTTCGGTCCCATAAGTTAGAGAGAATGGAGTTTTGCCCGTAGAAATCTGACTGGTGGTATGATAGGCCCATAAGACCGAAGGGAGATCGTCCACCCATAATCCTTTAGCTTTTTCTAGTCTTTTTTCTAAGGAATGAATGATCGTTCGATTTGTCACTTCGACCTGTCCATTGGCTTGCTGATGACCTGGAGAGGAGAAATTATTTTGATTACCGAGGTCCCGACATAATGTGCGCAATCCGGAATTATTGAATTGCGTCCCATTATCAGCAATTAAAATCCGTGGTATACCAAAGTGACAAATGATATTTTTCCATACAAAGCTCCTGACACTACTTTCGGTGATCCTGGCAACAGGTCGGGCCTCCACCCATTTGGTGAAGTAGTCAATGGCGACGATCAAAAATTTTTTTTGTCCCTTTGATGTAGGAAGAGGGCCTACTATGTCGATGCCCCATTGTGCGAACGGCCAAGAACTAGAGATCAGTATTAGCGCATTGGACGGTTGATGAGGGATGGGAGCAAAGCGCTGACATTTATCACATTTACGGACCAAATCGGTGGCATCTTTCTCCATTTGAGGCAATAATACCCATGCCGAATGACCTTTTTCGCAAGAGATCTGCCCCTGCATGATTTCCACAAATACCTTCATGGATCTCACGGAGCACATAGTTGGCCTCATCGGGTAAAACACACTGTAAACATAACCCATAATATGATCGACGATAAAGGTTGTCGTTGATAATGCAATATCGAGCTGATTTGCATTTCAAACGTCGAGCCGCTGCCTTGTCCGTGGGAAGAACATTAGATGCAATATAATTTTTGATCGGGTCAAACCATGTTGGCTCAATTTGGATATTGAGGATCGATTTTTCCACGTGGCTTATAAGAGGCTTTTCAACTAACTTGATCATGATCGATCTTGGGAGATCGGTATGTACTGCCGAAGCTAAATTTGCCAATGCATCGGCATGACAATTTTATTCCCTTGGAATTTGATTGATTGAAACAGTTGTAAAGTGTACAAAAGCTTCGAGAGCTTTAGCTAAATATTTTTGCATCGCTAATTCTTTTACCGAATATGTCCCGTTGATTTGATTAACGATCAATTGAGAATCGCTAAAAACTCGTAGATCTTGAACAAAGAGATCGAACGCCACCTCTAGTCCTGCGAGTAGGGCTTCATATTCCGCCTCATTATTCGTCGTTTTAAAACATAGTCGTAAAGCCAGCTCAACTTTTTCTCCATCAGGAGATATCAATACAATGCCTGCCCCAAATCCTTTTTGATTAGAAGAACCATCGACAAAAAGATGCCAAATTTGTTGGTTAATCTTGTTTTTGCGATCCTCACATACTGATGTGGCTGAGGTGGTCGGGACGCAAGTTTGTTCAAGTTGAACGTCTGGCGTGAACTTGGCTACAAAATCAGCTAATACTTAACCCTTAATGGCGAGGCGAGGGCGATATTCAATATCAAATTCTCGTAACTCCACTGCCCATCTGATCATTCTTCCAGAAGTATCAGGTCGATGAAGTACATGCTTGAGAGGTTGATTGGTCAGTACGACGATTGGATGAGCTTGAAAATACTGTCGTAACTTTCATGTTGAAGTAACAACAGAAAATGCCAATTTTTCAAGTAAAGGGTACCGACTTTCAGCACCTATCAACGCTTTACTGATATAGTAGATCGGTCGTTGCACTCCATTATCATCTCGAATGAGTACCGAACTGATGGCTGACGATGAAACACCGAGATAAAGAAATATGGTTTCGCCTTGTAAAGGTTTTGAGAGAAGAGGGGGAGATCCCATATATTGCTTTAATTGTCAGAATGCTTCCTCAGCTTCGGGAGTCCATTGATATATCTTTTTTCCTTTGAGAACCTTGAAAAAATGAAACCCTTTCTCAGAGATTTGGATATGAACCTGTTTAAAGCAGCCATTCGTCCCGTTAATTGCTGTATTTCTTTTATTGTGGTCGGGGATTTCATGTTGAGTAAAGCCTGAATTTGATCTGGATTCGCCTCTATTCCTCTCTTAGTCACTAAAAAACCCAAGAATTTCCCCGATGAAACTCCGAATGAACATTTGGTCGGGTTAAGTCTCATCCCGAAACGTCGCATGATTTTGAAGGCTTCATCCAGATGATGAATGTGATCGGGTGCCTTCAGACTTTTGACGTGCATATCGTCAATGTAGACTTCCATGGTTGATCCTAACAGGTACTCGAACATCCTCGTGACGGTCTGCTGATATGTTGATCCCGCATTCATCAATCCAAAAGGCATCCGGATATAACAAAACATATCGATCGTCGTTATGAACGCGGTTTTTTCTTGGTCAGTTGGATGCATCATGATCTGGTTATAGCCTGAATACGCGTCCATAAAACTCAGGAGTTCATGTCCAGCAGTAGCATCAACCAGCTGATCTATTCGAGGAAGTGAAAAGCTATCTTTGGGACAAGCTTTATTTAGATCGGAGAAATCGACGCAAACTCTCCATTTGCCGGTCTCCTTTTTGACCACGACGCAATTGGATAGCCAATCTGGATAAAAGACTTCTTGAATGAAACCAACTTTGAGAAGCTTATGAACCTCTTCTTGGATTGCTCGGGCTTTTTCTTGTGAAGTAACACGCTTCTTTTGTCTGATCGGTTTGAAAGATGGATCGACGTGTAATTTATGCATCGCAATGGTCGGGTCAATCCCTGGCATATCCTCATGTCCCCATGCAAAGATATCACAGTTTGCCTTTAAGAAGATTGTAAGGTCGACCTTCATCAGATCGGAAAGATCGGATCCTATGTTTACAGTTTTGGTGGGGTCGGTAGGATGTACCTGAATTTCGGTTAGACCTTCCAGGGGGGTCGATCTCGGATTTTGCTCGTCTCGAAGATCATCTATCCCGGTATCCTGTAATTGCTATGGAAGAAGACCAGAATGCAACTTTTCCGGCTCATTATTTTGAATCAAGGATTCTGGGGGAACGGCAAGATTCATCGGCGGGACTTGCAAGGCCATTTCTTTGGGTGATCCTTCATTGCAAGAAAGGGAGAAGTTGAAGCAGGATCGGGCAACTGCTTGATCTCCTTTAGCCTCTCCTGTTCCGTGAGATGTGGGAAATTTCATACAAAGATGGAGTGTTGACGTAGCTACTCCGAAGTCATTTAGGCTGGGTCGCCCAATAATAACACTATAGGTAGATGGACAGTCTATGATCATGAAAATGGCATCTCGAGTAGCTTGAGTCAGGGAATCTCCTATCGTTATTGGTAAGTTCGCCCATCCAAGTGGTTGCAAGGATGACCCATTGAACCCAATAAGTGGGGTATTGATCGGAGAGAGATCTTCAATGTTTCGGCCCATTCTTTCATAGGCGGTTACAAATAGAATATCAGCCGAACTGCCAGTATCTACCAAGATTTTACTTACAGAATAATTCACAATTATAGCTTTAATTACCAATGGATCATCGTGAGGTAGGTGAACTCCCTTAAGATCGTCTTGAGAGAAAGATAAGAGGCCGTATCGCTTTGAGACGGGTCGATCAACGCTCATGATCTGATCCGTTGGAGAAGTTTGAGCTGATCTTGCATATGCCTTTCTAGATGACCTACTTTCTCCAGCATACGTGAAACCCCCGTGAATGGTATCAATTACTCCGGCTAACCTTTGCTGATGATCTTGTTGCTTTGAGTCGGAATCAGGATGTGTTTGGGAATGATTTCCATCTTTTGATGGATCGATAAATTCTTTCAAATATCCTCGCTTTATGAGGCGTTCTACCTCATTTTTCAGATCAAAACAGTCCTCAGTGAGATGTCCATGATCGCAATGAAATGCGCACCATTTATTTTTATCCCTAATCTTCGGATCCGATCGTATCCGCTGCGGCCATATAATGAAAGGTTGGGTTTCGACCTCGCTCAGAATTGCATGGACAGGCTGACGTAATGGCGTAAAAGACGTGAATCGCCTTGTCGGAGATCGGTTTCTTTCCGTTGCATCAGTTTTTTGTTTTTTGTCTGGCTGTTTCTTCTCATCAGGTTCATGCTCCTTCCGCTTCTGAAGGGACTCTTGCTTCTTTTTATCGGAGTCAAATAGGTTATCCACTCCGATATATTTTCTTGCCCTTTCCAGCAGCTCGGTAAAGGTTTTCGGTTCCCTTTTAACAAATGAAACTCTGAGGTTTCTGGTCCCGAGTCCTTTCATCATCGCTGCAATGGCTACGTCCTCATTAAGTACATCGATCTCAAGCAAGGTCGAACTAAAACGCTGTAAATAAGACTTTAAACTTTCATCTTTCTCCTGATCAAGACTTAAGAGATACGTTGCAGGCTTCTTAGGTCGATGGCTGCTTACAAAATGTGCTATAAGCGACGAGCTGAGTTGTTGAAATAAACTAACAGAGTCCGGTGGTAATCTCTGGAACCAGGTTCGTGCTGGTCCTTTGAGGGTCATAGGGAATGCGCGACACATAATGGGATCAGATACGCCTTTTAGATACATATGATCTTTAAAGGTGAGCACATGTGTTGGCCCAAGTATATACCTCTAGAGGGGGGTGAATAGAGGTATTGCAAACTTTTAAAAATAATTACCACATAAAAATTATGGTTCAATTAAATTCAGCGGAAGACAAGGTTTGAATCACAATAGATCAAATGATACAATAAGTATATGAATTGAACAACAATTAATATAGCAAGTATATGAATTGAAATGCGAGAGAAGAGTTAGAGAGATTCAAACACAAGAATTAACGTGGTTCGGTCTCCGCCTACGTCCACGCCTCAAGAGCCCCGTCTTAAGGATTCCACAATCCACTATGGATCACTCCTTCAAGGTGGAGAAACCTTTACAAGTTGTCTTCTTTCAAAGGTGGAAGACACTTACCCACAATCTACTTTTAAGGTGGTAGATTCTCACCTACAAGAGATTCACTCAACCCTTACAACTCACAAGATTACAAGATGAAATTTGAGTACAACGAAAAGCTCCTTCAAGAGTAGATGATGTACAATAATAAAGCTCTCACTAAAATCTCTCAAAGATATGAACTAATATTGGCTTTAAGAGAGAGAATGATGTATCAAGTGAATAAATCACACAAGAATGATGTAAGCTAAGTTTGAGTATGATTGTGTATGATCATTAGTTGATTCAAGACCTATAAAATGAGTATAAATAGGTTCCAAAACATATATGGCCGTTGGGGGTCAAAATATAGCCGTTTGGAGTGTTAAAAACTAGTTGTTATTGAGCAGGGGGTCGATTAGTCAAATAGGCACACTTGATTAGTCGACTAGAAGGCTTAAAAATACCTTTGAAAATGTTCCCGGGCACGGTTAGTCGACTAGGAAGGGTCTGTTAGTCGACTAGGAACTTATTTTTCCAAAACAGGCTACTGACCTGCCATTAGTCGACTAATCAAGGGTGATTAGTCTACTAGGAAACTTTTAGTCGACTAGGACAGGGGTGGTTAGTCGACTAGGAGACTGTTAGTCCACTAGACAGGGCTGATTAGTGGACTAGGACAGGCTTTTCTCAAAACCAACTTTTGTTTTCATTCTTAGTCGACTAGAATGACTAGATTAGTCGACTAGAAATGTTGCAAAGCTAATAATTGAGATTTCTCAAATCCAAATTAACTAATAACACTTAAACAAGTTGACTAAGAGTTCCAAAACATTTTTGGGCAAGTTTAAAATGTTTTCCAAAGATGTTTAGGCCAAAACAATAAGTATAAAATATTTTGTCTTTGAATCCATATAGCCCATTGAGAGTTTGAATCAACTTTTAATCAACATATAATTTTCCAAATTAAATCAAAGTTGAGGTCTTTAATGCATATTCTTTTGAGGCAATGCTAGTTCATCCTAAAGAGAGATTTACAATATAAATCCTAAGCACTCACACAAGAACAAAAGCAAAATCTTCAACACTTGAGCTTGGCTTGTGCTAGGCTTGCTTGGCTTCATCATTACACTTCAATAATGTTGTGGCTCATGATAGGATTGCATCAATGCAATAGCTCTTCAAAGTCTTTAAGTGAATATGCAACATATTCACATCCACATAAGGTTCAATAAAGTGCAAGAGCTTCATGATGGCTTGAGCCTCTTTCAATGACACTCCAATCCTACTCTTAATAAATATACACTAAAATGGGTATATAAGAACTATAGGATAATGTCAATTACTCAATAAGGTTAGCCAAACAAACATCAAATAAATATGACAATGTTAATCAAGTAACTAATATGACATTATCAAACAATAAACATTCATTCAAAAAGGTTTGGCAATAAACACGAATAAAAATCAAAATATTCATATGCAATATATCAATATATTCATATGTAATACAACAATATTATCATGTGCAATACAACAATGTATTCATATACACATGCGAGATCAAAACACAATGTTTGTTATCATCAAAATCATTTAACAAATATGGGTGGAAGCCATAAGGCTAACAACATGTTCTCTGGCATCATTGGTTCCATCGTAAGAATCAATAGTCGGTAGTTTGAACTTTTCAGGTAATGCTTCTTGCAGAATCTTGACCACAAAAGGAGAAAAGTTGTCCATTGCCGTTGCTTCTGGTCTATTGTTACGTGTTGGTTCATTCATCTTCTGATTCGATGTGCATCGGGTCTGCTCCGGTCTGTTCTTTCTTAAAGCAGATGCCCTTGATCCGTGAGATCGTTCTGCAGCAGGATCATGCTCTGGACGCCGTTTTTCGAGATTCAAGGGCCGTCTCCTGGAGCCAACTTCCGAACTGCTCCCCTCTTCCTTATCGAGACGATGAGGTCGAACTGGAGAACGTCTACTTTCTTCTACGACGCCTCGTAATGGGATCGTGGCATTCACAGGCCGCACACCGATTCGATCGGGATGGATTGGAGTCTGAATTGGGTGCTGTGGGGACGGGTTATGTGCTTCATGGGAAATGAGTAAATCTTGTTGGCGTGTTAGAGTCTGGATAAGCAAAGTCATTCTCTCCATTTGCTTTTGCATGCGGTTAAGTTGATGTCGGTATGGATCATTAGAAGTTGATCCAATTTCTTGACAAGTTTGAGGATCGACCGGGGACTCGTCTGGAGGAGTTGGTCGTTCATTTTGCGAGGATGGTCTCTCTGCTACAGGAGGAGGGTAGTCGTGAGAGGCGCTTTCAAGTTGTGGCCTTGGTGCCGACTGGTTGGTTGGATTGACCGGGCCGAGATTATCGTCAGCCTGTACTTCAGATCGTATGATTACTATTTTTGAAATAGGAAGGTTTATTAAAGGAGGGCACCGAAAAAATTAATACTTCGGGCCCCACGGTGGGTGCCAAACTGATGATGACAAAAGTAGGAAAGATTGAGATAAAAAGAATTATTCTGGGATTTCTTTTGGGGAGATCCCGGATGACTTGCACCGGTGTGGTGTTTTACCTGAAAAACTTCGATGATAAAATTAGTGTTAGTGACAACATGTAAGCAGAATTTGACTTTGTGTAATTTTTGTTACTTACCGCTTCATGATCAAGGTCTTGCCCCTTTTATAGGCAAAATCCTCCATGAGGTTTTAGTAGATTTCCTGTCCTCTTTCGAACTGACAAAAGATACTCTTTTTAAATATCCGAAATTCTGTCAAATCAATTTAATGTATAAGATA
>JAESVK010079779.1:0-11057 GCA_017140935.1 Hamamelis virginiana | reverse complement strand
AACCCCGGCCTCTTCCAGATCATTTGCCCAGAAATTTCAAAGAAAATGAGTATTGTCAGTTTCACCAATCTAAGGGTCATCACACCAACCAATGCATGTGCCTTCGCCATGAAATCCAAGAGCTCATTGACAAGAAAGTCATTGCCCCACCAAATCCACCAAGTCAACCAAATGCCACCAGTCACCCTCTCCCAACCCATGTTGTACCACCACCAGCTCAAATCAATGCCCTGGGCCTCGACGACCCAAAAATTCGTCACCCAATCCGCCCATATGTCCCACTCAAAACTACCTTAACCGAAGCCTTTTACCAAGCCCGATCCCAATGCCTCATTACCCCACTCATACCCCGCTCCCATAAGCCTTTTTGCCTGTACCACAACATTTTCGGGCATGACACAGAGAATTGCAGAGTTTTAGGGAAACTGGTTCAAGATTTACTTGATGATGGAGAATTGTATCAGTATGAAGAACCTGAGCAACCTGAAGTTCTCGAAGAAGCTCCTAGAAGTGGGAATTCTCAACGTTAGTTGAAGGAGAGATATCTAGCGGGAGACCCGGAGGTCGGATTGTTAGGAGAATCAAGCGGTAAATTTGATTATTATGTGCTCTATTCATTGAGAAAGATTTCTGATGAACCTATCATTCCAACGGGGTGGGATGATTTGCCTGCAGAAGTTGAACCAATTATTCTTTCTTCACCCGAAGAGTCGAGTCAGGATATCATGCAGGAACAGTTTGAAAATAGAACCTCTTCAGTCGCGAAGATCACTGGGGAATGTAGAGATTTGATCGGTATGATTGAGTGGGAAGATCTCATGAGCACACCTGAAACCATAGAGAATCTGTGGGCCAGTGATGAGGAAGTAGACCATCTGACTCGAGGCGGACGCCATTTCAAGCCAGCTCATTTGGAAGCCAGTAATCCGTTGGGAGAATTAGAAAAGGGTCAGCGATCAGATATCATAGAAGAAGATAAAGAAATACTGAAACAATTGAAGAGAACACAGGCTAACATTACCATTTGGGGTTGCTCATGGCTTCACAGAAACACAAGCAGATGGTGCTTCGGTTGCTCAATCAGGTGCAGGTTCCTATTGATACGTCCCCTGAGGGTTTGGTAGGTTTGGTAAATCCGGTTCATCATGGACCGTCCATCTCATTTACTGAATCTGACTTACCCGAGAGTGGGAGTAATCATCTGCAGGCTTTGTACATCACAGTAGATGTCATGGGAAAGAGAGTTCCCTCAGTTTTAGTTGACGATGGGTCAGCATTGAATGTATGTTCACTCAGTACTACTACTACATTGGGGATTGAACCATCTGAATTTTTGCCATCAGGACAGACTGTCAGGGCTTATGACAACACTAGCAGAGAAGTTGTGGGAATTGTGACTCTTCCAATTGTTATTGGGCCAGTTGAATTCAAAATTGATTTTCAGATCCTAGATGTGCCAGCCAGTTTTAATCTGCTTTTGGGAAGACCGTGGATTCATTCGACCGGGGCTGTGCCGTCGTCGCTTCACCAGAAAATCAAGTTTCCACACCAGGGATCAGTAGTCACTTTGAAAGGGGATATGAAGATGAATCGAAGTGTTCGAGTGCCAATCTGTGAGATCAACCAGGAGTCATCAGAAGTGTTATTGTCAGGGTTTGAGTACGTACAGGCTATTGAAATAGAGCCCGAGCAGGCGGTTCTGTGTCTCGAAATGCATACTTACGAAGTCGAGGCGATTTATCCTATTGAACCTACAACTCCACCTTTACCAAACTGGGGCTTTGAAGATTGTCCTTTCATCCATGATTGTGAGGAGATCGAGTCACTTCCACCCGATGATAACTTGTAGGTGTCTTCAGTAGAATAGGATTTCCTTGCTTTCTTTGTAGTAGTGTAGGATTTCCTTGTTTCCAATAAAAACCTCAACCTCATTTGAGGAGGTATGAGTGTCAGTTTGTTTCATCTTCTGTGTTCTGTTATTCAACTTTCAATTAATAAAAGAAGTATTCATTCTCTTCTCATCTCTCTTGCAGTCTCTTTTTTATCATCATTGGATTTGTATGGCATGAACATAGACCCGCGAGAGGATGTTCCTCCTGAGCTCGACGAGCAATATGGAAAGGGGCACGCTCAACCTAACATGGATGAATTAATTTCAATCAATTTAGGGACGGATGAATCACCTAAAGTAATTAAAATTGGATCAACACTGTCGCCGCAAGAGAAAGAATCATTGGTAGAGGTTTTGAAAGAGAACATTGAAGCTTTCGCATGGTCGTACCAAGATATGCCAGGCATTGATCCCGATATTATGCAACACTTCATCCCCACTGATCCGAACATGAAGCCAGTCAAATAGAAGTTGCGGAGAATGAAGCCAGAATGGGACTTGAAGATTAAGGATGAGGTGATCAAGCAGATGAATGCCGGATTTTTGCAAGTAGTGGAGTACCCAGAATGGTTAGCCAACATCGTTCCAGAGCCTAAGAAGGATGGGAAAGTACGAATGTGTGTTGATTTCAGATATCTCAATAAGGCGTGTCCTAAGGATGATTTCCCTCTGCCTCATATAGATGTATTGGTTGACAACACTGCTGGCCATGCACTCTTATCTTTTATGGATGGTTTTTCGGGTTACAACCAAATCAAAATGGCTTCTCAAGATATGGAAAAGACTGTCTTCATCACACAATGGGGGACATTTTGTTATCAGGTTATGCCTTTCGGCCATAAGAATGCTGGCACGACATACCAAAGGATGGCTACCACACTGCTGCATGATTTGATTCACAAGGAGGTTGAAGTATATGTGGATGACATGATTGTGAAGTCTGTGGATAGGGAAGGACATTTAGCTGCTCTAAAGAAGTTCTTTGAAAGAATTATCAAGTACAAGCTGCGTTTGAACCCTCAGAAATGTGCCTTTGGAGTGACTGCTGGAAAGCTGCTTGGTTTTATGATCACACAGAGGGGGATAGAAGTAGATCCAGGGAAAATCAAAGCCATTATGGAGATTCAACCACCAAAGACAGAAAAGGAAATCCGGGAATTTTTGGGAAGAATTCAGTTTATCAGCCATTTCATAGCTCAGTTGACGACTATCTACAAGCCGATTTTCAAGCTGCTAAAGAAGGATGTACTGACTAAGTGGAATGAGGAATGTCAAGAGGCATTTGATACCATCAGAAGGTATTTGAGCAACCCACCAATACTGGTTCCCCCGCGACAAGGTGAACTATTATTACTCTACTTAATGTCACCGAAACCGCGATGGGAGCTATGTTATCTCAATATCTTGAAGAATCCTTGAAAGAGAATGCCATTTACTACCTCAGCAAGAAGATAACGGATTATGAAGTGAACTCTTTGGAAAAGACATGCGTGGCATTGGTATGGGCAACTCAAAAGCTTCGCCATTACATGATGTCTTTCCAAGTACTCTTGATCAGTCGAATGGACCCATTGAAGTATCTGCTTGAGAAGCCTGCTTTGTCCTATAAAACAGCGTGGTGGTTATTGTTATTGTCAGAATTCGACATTCAGTATGTACTGCAGAAATCAGTAAAAGGAAGAGCTATAGCAGAACACCTGGCAGAATGTGCTACTTCACAAGCAAACAATGGCAATTACCAGTTCCCGGATGAAGAAATCCTTGTGATAGGGAAGAAGGTGTGGAAAACGCATTTTGATGGAGCATTGAATAGGAAAGGATGTGGTATAGGAGTTTGTCTGGAAACGCCAGAAGATGTGATGATACCTGTGGCAGTGAAATTGAACTTTAAGGCAACCAATAACATAGCTGAATATGAAGCTTGCATTCTAGCTTTAGAATCAGCATTGGCCTTGGGAGTAGAAGAGCTTGAAGTGTATGGGGATTCAGCCCTTATCATATGCCAGACTAGAGGGGAATGGAAGACTAAAGATGAGAAGTTGCTGCCATATCACGATTATCTAGAGACTGGTGAAAGAATTCCGTCAAATAAAATTCTTTTACCTGTCTAGGCAAAAGAACAAGTTTGCGGATGCCTTAGCCACTTTAGCATCCATGGCAGAGATCCCAATAGAAGGGGGAGTAGCACCAATGATCATTGAATCTAGAGAAGAACCCATCTACTGTTGCGCCCTAAGGGAAGGAGAACCAAACGACGGGAAGTCGTGGTACCACGATATTCAACAATACTTAGAAAAAGGGGAGTATCCGCCAGAAGCATCCTATGTTGACCGAAGAACTATGAGAAGGTTGGCTAGCCAGTTCATCTTGTGCAGTGGGAGATTGTATAAAAGGTCTTTTGACGATGTCCATCTCTTTTGTATAACAGAAGATGAAGCAGAGCAGATTATTCAGGAAATACATGAAGGGGCTGGGGCTCCACATATGAATGGGTATATGCTTGCGAAGAAGATTTTGAGATTGGGTTACTATTGGTCGACCTTAGAAAGTGATTGTGCTAAACATGTTAAGAAATGCCATAAGTGCCAAGTGTTTGCAAGTGGTAAGCATCAACCATCCATGACACTCACTACCAGGTCATTACCATGGCCATTTGCAACATGGGGCATTGATAGCATCGGCAAGGTCACTCCTGCGGCCTCAAATGGGCACGAGTACATATTGGTGGCCATAGATTACTTTACCAAATGGGTAGAAGCAGCGTCGTACAAGACTTTGAATTCTAAGCAGGTTGCCAAGTTCATACAGTGCAACATCATCTACCGATATGGAGTGCCACGTGAGTTTATTTCAGACAATGGGCAACATTTCAAAAAAGAGACTGAGGAGCTTCTTAAGAAATATGGCATAATTCATCATCATTCCTCTCCTTATCGTCCACAGACTAATGGAGTAGTAGAGGCAGCTAATAAGAATTTGAAAACCATTTTGAAGAAGACCACTGATACGTACAATGATTGGCATGAGAAGTTGCCCCTGGCATTGTGGGGCTATCGCACATCCATTAGGGTGTCAACTGGGGCTACGCCTTACTCGTTAGTGTATGGTATGGAAGCAGTGTTACCAATTGAGTTAGAGATACCTTCACTAAGGGTAGTTATGGAAAGCCAACTGGCAGAAATCGATTGGATAAGGGATAGATATGAGCAGCTGTCACTAATTGATGAGAAAAGATTGAGGGCCCTATACCATGTTCAAGGTTATCAGAGAAGAATAGCAAGAGCTTTTAACAAAAGAGTCAAGAACAGGGGCTTGAAGAAAGGGGATTTAGTACTCAAAGAAATCAGAATGCCGATTCATAATCCAAGAGGGAAGTTCAAGCCAAGTTGGGTGGGACCCTACATCATCAAAGAGATATTATCAGGCGGAGCCGTGCGTCTTATGGACATAGATGGGATCGAATTCTCTCATCCTACCAATTTGGATCAATTGAAAAAGTATCATGTATAAATAAAATAAAAAATAGTGAAAAGAGCCCGCTAAGTAGAAAACCTGAAAAGGCTGCTTAGGCAAAAATTAGGGCAAGAGCTCGCTAGGTAGAAAACCTGCAAAGGCTACTTAGGCAAAAAGTAGAGCATAAAAAAAAATGCTTTTCAGCTGATCCCATGAACTACAAGGACCTGATTCTCCAAGTATTCAAAACAAGAAAGTTGAAAGTTTTATGAGAAAAAGATATTCAAAAACGGAGATATGTAGGCAGCCCATAAAGTCACTTTGGGTTCGATCCAATTTCCTATGGCAAAACAACCCAATGTTTGTTTTCAATTGCAATTATTTGCAGTGATTTATTCAAAACTAAAAAGATAGAATTCTTTTATTCATGAAATGAAGAGAAACCTTTCAAAGGTCTATTACATGCCATATGATTCTAATTCCATTCATTCAAAATAATAAAAAGCATGAGAAATGTGTTTCAAAAGTTCATCAAATTCTTTGTTCCTTCCTTGAAGTTTCTTCAAAGTCATCATCTCTTCTTCTCTTGTAAAGTACTACTTGTAAAGCATTAAGTGGAAGTGACGAAGTGTCCCCTCGCTCTTCAGATGAGAGACTCTCGATAAGTCCTGAAATCCTAGCCTTCCTTTCTTGTCCCCGAGTACCCATATCCTGAGATAACCATTGTTTATAAACCTCATCCAGTTCAAAAGGCCCATGAGAGAAATCAATGTGAGTTGTGCGCAATACAGATGGCCACCTTGACTTCAAAGCCTTTACCACCGATGGAGAGATCGCCTTGGAAGTGTAAGTATGCTCTGAGAGAGATGGAATCGTCTGTTTGGTCCCCATTTGGCGAAGCGGTAGGGTTGCCCAATAGAAAGAAGTGTGTTTCAGCCCTACCAAAATCACCGCAGAATAACCTGGAGAACGGAGCAGATAATGGCCAGAACAGCTCCAGTCATGCACATACCACTCGATGTCATCCAAAAAGAGAGTAGACAGAAAAGTTAACCATTCGAGTAAAGTGTTTTCTAGAGGTAAGGTAATAGCACGGCGATGATAGGAAGTATGGTAAGAAGTACCAGTGGAAGGAGCGATGAATTTGAGCCTCAATCAACCACATTTGCAGTAGAATGGGGCTACTTTCAAAAGGAACCTTGGGGTCGGAGTGCAGTTTGTCTAAACCGTTCAGAGTTTCGGCGAGGACCATGGGCATCATGTTTTGTGATGTAGAAAGGGGTAAAACTAGCTCACACAATTCTAATGGAACCAAGAAAGAGCCAGTACAGAAGAAAAATTGCCCAAGAAGGCATAAAACTAAGGCATGTTGAACAGGCCGTGAAGTGGTGAATTGATTCAAGCCGGGGTGAAGAAAAGAGGTAGCCAGTTTCAAAAGGTTAAGATTGGTACCTTTGATGAATGTAGAAGCATCTCCTTCAGAGATCTCGAGAAGAGAAGCGAGAGTTGTTGTGTACTTACGCCGAATCTATGGGAAGATGAAAGGTCCTTTTAGTGGAACAGACATGATCGCGCAGAATTCTTCCAATAGTGGGCATATTTCCTCAGCGCCGAAGTTGTAAACATGAGTTGTGGGATCCCAAAAGTGGCTTGCAGCAATGAGAAATGTGGTTTCTATCTTGAGTTATTGAAGAGAAAAGCATGCATTCAAGTTGAAGTGAGCGAACACTATTTTGTCTTCCTTCGTCATTCTCGCCATGAATCTTTTCAAAACCTGGGGGAGAGCCTCCATGATGCTTAAAACTATTGTAGGATGGTTGTAGAGGCTGCTAAGGGTTCCTTTTTATAGGCCTAGGTCAGGTTTGAAGAGAAAATAGAAACTAAAAAGGCTAGAAATTGGAAACTGCCAAAAATAGGAAAAATTAGGCGGGCCAACTCGGTGACCGTCCTAGGCAGGACGACTAGTCGTCCTAGGGTGGACGGCCAACCATCCTGGCTTGGATGGTCACCAGGATTTAGTCGCCCATTTTGCCGATTTTGCTTGTTTTCGACTTTTTTTCGAGTTTTTGTGCATTTGGGGCCCCGATTTTGATTTTTGTTGATTTTGTTGCTATTTACAAGTTTTAAAACATTGGTATTAGTTCAATCATGATAAAAAGTGTGAGAATTAATAGCAGTGAATGAGTTTTAACAGTGCACATACACCATAAAAGTGAGAAAACTTATTTTGGCACAAATGTTTGCAAATTACATATGATTTTCAAAGTGAAACCCCATGTCTCATAAAAGATTGGTCAATGTCTTCGAGAGCTCCTCCTTATCCCCCTGCTAAATCCTTCGCCAGCTGAAGAATGACGTGGTGGGTCAGGTGCCTGAAACGGTGTTCACGGTTTGATCAGTTTGTGAGATGGGAAGGAAGATGAATTTTTGAATGTAATTTGAGACTACCTATTGACGGGTGAGAACGGAAGTCCTCAAGCTCATCCTATGAAGATCACGCCTCATGACGGTGGTAAGATCGATGTAATCCTGGCAATACTCTCAAGGAACCTATCAAGAAGGGAATGATGTCAGTGTATCTGTGGGCACGCATGTGTAGTTCTTTGATTCAGTGGAAGACTTACTTGTTCATAAGATGGATCTATGTGATATCCCTCATCGACTGAAGGTCGTGAAATGGTAGAAGTCACAAAGTTATTTTCAACTATTAGCTCTATATTACAGTCTGTAGGCTGCAAGGCAGGAGGCCTATTTGTGTCTTGATCATCATCACTAGCAGCAGCTCTAGAGTTTTGACCCCGGGAACGGCGACTCTGTGGACATAAAGATAAGGTTTTGTGATTGCATTTACAAGGATGAAAGAAAGTATTCTCAAAAGTCATACCCTTTTAGGAAGTTCTCCAGTCGCCAAGGGACGCATCAAGAACTGTTGACAGAAGACCTCATAGCTCGCATCAGAGAAAAGGAAAGCGGAAAGATCCACTCCTCTCTTGGACTCTAACAAGGCCACCCCCTTCAGTTTATCAGTGTGACGCATATTTGCAGGAGGCAGAAAAGGCACCCTAGCTGCATCCATGTTTCCATAGACTTGGCGACAGACTCTCTCACCCAAGTACCAATATCTGCCAGCAGACCCCTCAAACAAGATTCGCCTATGTGTCAGGAGTACGCTCTATGTGTGGGGGGAAGCCAAAGTAGTCCTCCAAGTACCCCATGGGTCTCAGTTCACCTGAAGATTATGAAGAGTATGAGAATTTGGAAGATTTAAGAGAAAAACAATGGTTTGAGATTTTACCTGTTCTGCAGTGAAACCAGCAAGGATAGCCTTGGCAGCGGCATAATCATACCTATGGAGGTTGGACTTTTTCCTATAACATGGATCAAAGCGAGCTAGAAATGGCCATTAGTTAACCCCCTCTCTCAAGAGAGGACAACTAAGACCCAAGTAGATGAAAGCCCATACCTGCATGAAAGAAAGATCAAGAAATTGATAAAGATATAGAGAAATTTTATTGAAAGACACCAGATGAAATCAGTACCTGCCATATGAAAGCCAAGCCGCCGAAGTCTTGAGCAGCATCTCGTGATTTGTCACTCATGGAGCGGTACATGGTCGCTAATGCCGCTCCACCCCAGTCGTATAGGTGAACATTATCCATATCCTCCAAACTCTTCAAGAAGCCTAGAGGGGCTATGTCCTGTGTACCCGCAAAGAAAGTGCATGAAAGCAGATACAGAATGAATTCTCGGGCAATATCTTCAGGTTCTCCTCCCTCCTCTTCACTTTGAATGCTGAAATGATTATAGAGCCAAGAGCGCCTGACTCCTTTTTTGGTTAAAGGAACGTCTTTGACGCCCAGGATGTTTAGCAAATACTCTTCATCGGTGTGAGCTTCTTCATAAAAAGCGAGCGGTTGGCCTCCAAAAGGAAGTCCTGTAATCATGGTGAAATCGAGTGGGGTCATAGTCATTTCCCCAAACCCGAAGTGAAATGTGTTGGTGGTGTCCCACCAGAGTTCAGAAAGAGCTATCATAGCCATTCTATCCATGTTGTCGAGCCAGAGAGAATCTAAGAAGAACTTGAAGCCTGCCTGCTCTACAATGGCCTTGGCTTGAGGTTGACGAGTCTCCATTAATTCCCACCATTTGATTAGTTTACCCAGGGAATATCATGTACGAATTTTGAAATTGGGCTGCATAAGCACACTTGTGTTATATTCACATCAAAGCAAATGTTGTTATTTCTAAATGACATTTGATTCAAATGCAATGCAAGCATGACTATTGATTTACATATCATGAAATGAAGTAAAATTTATGCTTTGAATGAACCAAAATGATCAATACATTTTCAAAATGGTTTTTACAAAAAGATGTTTGCATATTGGATGATACAATTTATTATCAAAGACATGGTTGGTGTCACCAAAATCTAAAATGTTTCAAATTCAAAATTGATGGTGTTTTAATCAAATTAAACATCATAGAAAATTTTTGAGATACTTTACTTGACATGAAATGACTTGTAAAGAAGAAAATGGATGATGGTGTCATTTATGCATTTTATCAAACATGTGATATGCATATTTTCAAAATGATATTTTCAAAGAAGATTGATCATGGCAAATACTTTCTAAAGTCCTACAAAAATCATTGAAATATGATTAGGATATGTTTGATTTGAAAAATCAAAGTTTACTTCATTGAGGCATTTCATCAAACACTTGGTGTGCACCATTGACAAGCTTGTGAAGCTATGAAATGGGGCTCCCATGCTTTTCCCAAAAGTTATAATGATATGAAAATCAACAATCACAACATGCAAACAAGCATTTTTATACAATCAATTGCATATGAATCAAGAGTTATTGATGAGGTTTAACTTACATTGTCTTTGGAGTGAATATACGAAAGATGTGTTCTAGGCTCCGAGAGTAGAGATGGTGGATGAGAGTCTCCATATGATGGTGCCTTGTATCTAGCATTGACTTCCAAGAATGGATACTTTGAATAGGGTGGAGGAGATTGATTCCTATCCATTTTTGAAGAGAATGGAGTATGTGGGAAATAGAGAGGTTCACACCAAAATGGAAACAAGTTGAAGAACTTGAGAAGATGAAGATGATTTTGTGTTGGCAAGAGTGCAAACCAAAGATTTGGTTGAGTATGTATGGATTGAGGATCAAAAGTTAGGGTTTTGGAGCAAAACCAAGTTAGAAGGTGGCTTAGAATGAGCACAAGAGTGCACAAATGAGCATGGGGCTCTTTTAAAACAAAAATTTTCGGGTCACACATGGTGACCGTCCTAGCTAGGACGGCCACCAGTGTGCCCCTCTTTGATTTTCTCAAATTTTGTTTTTTTTTATCGAATTTTTTCAAAATTGGTTCATGTTTTGCATGAAAATTATCACTAAATGATGTTTTTGGATGATGATTTTGGATGATGATTTTGAATGATGATTTTGAAATGATAATTTTTGAAAACATTGTATATGGGAGAAGTACCATATAATTGAGGATATACTCATATGGGAGATGTACCATATGAACAATGAGTTTGAAGTTATTTTATGTGAGACATAAAATAACGATTTGAATTGTCTTATGTGATTATTTTATGTGAAACATAAAATGATGAGGTGAGATTATTTTATGTGAGACATAACATAATGCTTTATATGGGAGATGTACCATATAATTGATGATATGTTCA
>JAESVK010079777.1:0-11057 GCA_017140935.1 Hamamelis virginiana | reverse complement strand
AACCCCGGCCTCTTCCAGATCATTTGCCCAGAAATTTCAAAGAAAATAAGTATTGTCAGTTTCACCAATCTAAGGGTCATCACACCAACCAATGCATGTGCCTTCGCCATGAAATCCAAGAGCTCATTGACAAGAAAGTCATTGCCCCACCAAATCCACCAAGTCAACCAAATGCCACCAGTCACCCTCTCCCAACCCATGTTGTACCACCACCAGCTCAAATCAATGCCCTGGGCCTCGACGACCCAAAAATTCGTCACCCAATCCGCCCATATGTCCCACTCAAAACTACCTTAACCGAAGCCTTTTACCAAGCCCGATCCCAATGCCTCATTACCCCACTCATACCCCGCTCCCATAAGCCTTTTTGCCTGTACCACAACATTTTCGGGCATGACACAGAGAATTGCAGAGTTTTAGGGAAACTGGTTCAAGATTTACTTGATGATGGAGAATTGTATCAGTATGAAGAACCTGAGCAACCTGAAGTTCTCGAAGAAGCTCCTAGAAGTGGGAATTCTCAACGTTAGTTGAAGGAGAGATATCTAGCGGGAGACCCGGAGGTCGGATTGTTAGGAGAATCAAGCGGTAAATTTGATTATTATGTGCTCTATTCATTGAGAAAGATTTCTGATGAACCTATCATTCCAACGGGGTGGGATGATTTGCCTGCAGAAGTTGAACCAATTATTCTTTCTTCACCCGAAGAGTCGAGTCAGGATATCATGCAGGAACAGTTTGAAAATAGAACCTCTTCAGTCGCGAAGATCACTGGGGAATGTAGAGATTTGATCGGTATGATTGAGTGGGAAGATCTCATGAGCACACCTGAAACCATAGAGAATCTGTGGGCCAATGATGAGGAAGTAGACCATCTGACTCGAGGCGGACGCCATTTCAAGCCAGCTCATTTGGAAGCCAGTAATCCGTTGGGAGAATTAGAAAAGGGTCAGCGATCAGATATCATAGAAGAAGATAAAGAAATACTGAAACAATTGAAGAGAACACAGGCTAACATTACCATTTGGGGTTGCTCATGGCTTCACAGAAACACAAGCAGATGGTGCTTCGGTTGCTCAATCAGGTGCAGGTTCCTATTGATACGTCCCCTGAGGGTTTGGTAGGTTTGGTAAATCCGGTTCATCATGGACCGTCCATCTCATTTACTGAATCTGACTTACCCGAGAGTGGGAGTAATCATCTGCAGGCTTTGTACATCACAGTAGATGTCATGGGAAAGAGAGTTCCCTCAGTTTTAGTTGACGATGGGTCAGCATTGAATGTATGTTCACTCAGTACTACTACTACATTGGGGATTGAACCATCTGAATTTTTGCCATCAGGACAGACTGTCAGGGCTTATGACAACACTAGCAGAGAAGTTGTGGGAATTGTGACTCTTCCAATTGTTATTGGGCCAGTTGAATTCAAAATTGATTTTCAGATCCTAGATGTGCCAGCCAGTTTTAATCTGCTTTTGGGAAGACCGTGGATTCATTCGACCGGGGCTGTGCCGTCGTCGCTTCACCAGAAAATCAAGTTTCCACACCAGGGATCAGTAGTCACTTTGAAAGGGGATATGAAGATGAATCGAAGTGTTCGAGTGCCAATCTGTGAGATCAACCAGGAGTCATCAGAAGTGTTATTGTCAGGGTTTGAGTACGTACAGGCTATTGAAATAGAGCCCGAGCAGGCGGTTCTGTGTCTCGAAATGCATACTTACGAAGTCGAGGCGATTTATCCTATTGAACCTACAACTCCACCTTTACCAAACTGGGGCTTTGAAGATTGTCCTTTCATCCATGATTGTGAGGAGATCGAGTCACTTCCACCCGATGATAACTTGTAGGTGTCTTCAGTAGAATAGGATTTCCTTGCTTTCTTTGTAGTAGTGTAGGATTTCCTTGTTTCCAATAAAAACCTCAACCTCATTTGAGGAGGTATGAGTGTCAGTTTGTTTCATCTTCTGTGTTCTGTTATTCAACTTTCAATTAATAAAAGAAGTATTCATTCTCTTCTCATCTCTCTTGCAGTCTCTTTTTTATCATCATTGGATTTGTATGGCATGAACATAGACCCGCGAGAGGATGTTCCTCCTGAGCTCGACGAGCAATATGGAAAGGGGCACGCTCAACCTAACATGGATGAATTAATTTCAATCAATTTAGGGACGGATGAATCACCTAAAGTAATTAAAATTGGATCAACACTGTCGCCGCAAGAGAAAGAATCATTGGTAGAGGTTTTGAAAGAGAACATTGAAGCTTTCGCATGGTCGTACCAAGATATGCCAGGCATTGATCCCGATATTATGCAACACTTCATCCCCACTGATCCGAACATGAAGCCAGTCAAATAGAAGTTGCGGAGAATGAAGCCAGAATGGGACTTGAAGATTAAGGATGAGGTGATCAAGCAGATGAATGCCGGATTTTTGCAAGTAGTGGAGTACCCAGAATGGTTAGCCAACATCGTTCCAGAGCCTAAGAAGGATGGGAAAGTACGAATGTGTGTTGATTTCAGATATCTCAATAAGGCGTGTCCTAAGGATGATTTCCCTCTGCCTCATATAGATGTATTGGTTGACAACACTGCTGGCCATGCACTCTTATCTTTTATGGATGGTTTTTCGGGTTACAACCAAATCAAAATGGCTTCTCAAGATATGGAAAAGACTGTCTTCATCACACAATGGGGGACATTTTGTTATCAGGTTATGCCTTTCGGCCATAAGAATGCTGGCACGACATACCAAAGGATGGCTACCACACTGCTGCATGATTTGATTCACAAGGAGGTTGAAGTATATGTGGATGACATGATTGTGAAGTCTGTGGATAGGGAAGGACATTTAGCTGCTCTAAAGAAGTTCTTTGAAAGAATTATCAAGTACAAGCTGCGTTTGAACCCTCAGAAATGTGCCTTTGGAGTGACTGCTGGAAAGCTGCTTGGTTTTATGATCACACAGAGGGGGATAGAAGTAGATCCAGGGAAAATCAAAGCCATTATGGAGATTCAACCACCAAAGACAGAAAAGGAAATCCGGGAATTTTTGGGAAGAATTCAGTTTATCAGCCATTTCATAGCTCAGTTGACGACTATCTACAAGCCGATTTTCAAGCTGCTAAAGAAGGATGTACTGACTAAGTGGAATGAGGAATGTCAAGAGGCATTTGATACCATCAGAAGGTATTTGAGCAACCCACCAATACTGGTTCCCCCGCGACAAGGTGAACTATTATTACTCTACTTAATGTCACCGAAACCGCGATGGGAGCTATGTTATCTCAATATCTTGAAGAATCCTTGAAAGAGAATGCCATTTACTACCTCAGCAAGAAGATAACGGATTATGAAGTGAACTCTTTGGAAAAGACATGCGTGGCATTGGTATGGGCAACTCAAAAGCTTCGCCATTACATGATGTCTTTCCAAGTACTCTTGATCAGTCGAATGGACCCATTGAAGTATCTGCTTGAGAAGCCTGCTTTGTCCTATAAAACAGCGTGGTGGTTATTGTTATTGTCAGAATTCGACATTCAGTATGTACTGCAGAAATCAGTAAAAGGAAGAGCTATAGCAGAACACCTGGCAGAATGTGCTACTTCACAAGCAAACAATGGCAATTACCAGTTCCCGGATGAAGAAATCCTTGTGATAGGGAAGAAGGTGTGGAAAGCGCATTTTGATGGAGCATTGAATAGGAAAGGATGTGGTATAGGAGTTTGTCTGGAAACGCCAGAAGATGTGATGATACCTGTGGCAGTGAAATTGAACTTTAAGGCAACCAATAACATAGCTGAATATGAAGCTTGCATTCTAGCTTTAGAATCAGCATTGGCCTTGGGAGTAGAAGAGCTTGAAGTGTATGGGGATTCAGCCCTTATCATATGCCAGACTAGAGGGGAATGGAAGACTAAAGATGAGAAGTTGCTGCCATATCACGATTATCTAGAGACTGGTGAAAGAATTCCGTCAAATAAAATTCTTTTACCTGTCTAGGCAAAAGAACAAGTTTGCGGATGCCTTAGCCACTTTAGCATCCATGGCAGAGATCCCAATAGAAGGGGGAGTAGCACCAATGATCATTGAATCTAGAGAAGAACCCATCTACTGTTGCGCCCTAAGGGAAGGAGAACCAAACGACGGGAAGTCGTGGTACCACGATATTCAACAATACTTAGAAAAAGGGGAGTATCCGCCAGAAGCATCCTATGTTGACCGAAGAACTATGAGAAGGTTGGCTAGCCAGTTCATCTTGTGCAGTGGGAGATTGTATAAAAGGTCTTTTGACGATGTCCATCTCTTTTGTATAACAGAAGATGAAGCAGAGCAGATTATTCAGGAAATACATGAAGGGGCTGGGGCTCCACATATGAATGGGTATATGCTTGCGAAGAAGATTTTGAGATTGGGTTACTATTGGTCGACCTTAGAAAGTGATTGTGCTAAACATGTTAAGAAATGCCATAAGTGCCAAGTGTTTGCAAGTGGTAAGCATCAACCATCCATGACACTCACTACCAGGTCATTACCATGGCCATTTGCAACATGGGGCATTGATAGCATCGGCAAGGTCACTCCTGCGGCCTCAAATGGGCACGAGTACATATTGGTGGCCATAGATTACTTTACCAAATGGGTAGAAGCAGCGTCGTACAAGACTTTGAATTCTAAGCAGGTTGCCAAGTTCATACAGTGCAACATCATCTACCGATATGGAGTGCCACGTGAGTTTATTTCAGACAATGGGCAACATTTCAAAAAAGAGACTGAGGAGCTTCTTAAGAAATATGGCATAATTCATCATCATTCCTCTCCTTATCGTCCACAGACTAATGGAGTAGTAGAGGCAGCTAATAAGAATTTGAAAACCATTTTGAAGAAGACCACTGATACGTACAATGATTGGCATGAGAAGTTGCCCCTGGCATTGTGGGGCTATCGCACATCCATTAGGGTGTCAACTGGGGCTACGCCTTACTCGTTAGTGTATGGTATGGAAGCAGTGTTACCAATTGAGTTAGAGATACCTTCACTAAGGGTAGTTATGGAAAGCCAACTGGCAGAAATCGATTGGATAAGGGATAGATATGAGCAGCTGTCACTAATTGATGAGAAAAGATTGAGGGCCCTATACCATGTTCAAGGTTATCAGAGAAGAATAGCAAGAGCTTTTAACAAAAGAGTCAAGAACAGGGGCTTGAAGAAAGGGGATTTAGTACTCAAAGAAATCAGAATGCCGATTCATAATCCAAGAGGGAAGTTCAAGCCAAGTTGGGTGGGACCCTACATCATCAAAGAGATATTATCAGGCGGAGCCGTGCGTCTTATGGACATAGATGGGATCGAATTCTCTCATCCTACCAATTTGGATCAATTGAAAAAGTATCATGTATAAATAAAATAAAAAATAGTGAAAAGAGCCCGCTAAGTAGAAAACCTGAAAAGGCTGCTTAGGCAAAAATTAGGGCAAGAGCTCGCTAGGTAGAAAACCTGCAAAGGCTACTTAGGCAAAAAGTAGAGCATAAAAAAAAATGCTTTTCAGCTGATCCCATGAACTACAAGGACCTGATTCTCCAAGTATTCAAAACAAGAAAGTTGAAAGTTTTATGAGAAAAAGATATTCAAAAACGGAGATATGTAGGCAGCCCATAAAGTCACTTTGGGTTCGATCCAATTTCCTATGGCAAAACAACCCAATGTTTGTTTTCAATTGCAATTATTTGCAGTGATTTATTCAAAACTAAAAAGATAGAATTCTTTTATTCATGAAATGAAGAGAAACCTTTCAAAGGTCTATTACATGCCATATGATTCTAATTCCATTCATTCAAAATAATAAAAAGCATGAGAAATGTGTTTCAAAAGTTCATCAAATTCTTTGTTCCTTCCTTGAAGTTTCTTCAAAGTCATCATCTCTTCTTCTCTTGTAAAGTACTACTTGTAAAGCATTAAGTGGAAGTGACGAAGTGTCCCCTCGCTCTTCAGATGAGAGACTCTCGATAAGTCCTGAAATCCTAGCCTTCCTTTCTTGTCCCCGAGTACCCATATCCTGAGATAACCATTGTTTATAAACCTCATCCAGTTCAAAAGGCCCATGAGAGAAATCAATGTGAGTTGTGCGCAATACAGATGGCCACCTTGACTTCAAAGCCTTTACCACCGATGGAGAGATCGCCTTGGAAGTGTAAGTATGCTCTGAGAGAGATGGAATCGTCTGTTTGGTCCCCATTTGGCGAAGCGGTAGGGTTGCCCAATAGAAAGAATTGTGTTTCAGCCCTACCAAAATCACCGCAGAATAACCTGGAGAACGGAGCAGATAATGGCCAGAACAGCTCCAGTCATGCACATACCACTCGATGTCATCCAAAAAGAGAGTAGACAGAAAAGTTAACCATTCGAGTAAAGTGTTTTCTAGAGGTAAGGTAATAGCACGGCGATGATAGGAAGTATGGTAAGAAGTACCAGTGGAAGGAGCGATGAATTTGAGCCTCAATCAACCACATTTGCAGTAGAATGGGGCTACTTTCAAAAGGAACCTTGGGGTCGGAGTGCAGTTTGTCTAAACCGTTCAGAGTTTCGGCGAGGACCATGGGCATCATGTTTTGTGATGTAGAAAGGGGTAAAACTAGCTCACACAATTCTAATGGAACCAAGAAAGAGCCAGTACAGAAGAAAAATTGCCCAAGAAGGCATAAAACTAAGGCATGTTGAACAGGCCGTGAAGTGGTGAATTGATTCAAGCCGGGGTGAAGAAAAGAGGTAGCCAGTTTCAAAAGGTTAAGATTGGTACCTTTGATGAATGTAGAAGCATCTCCTTCAGAGATCTCGAGAAGAGAAGCGAGAGTTGTTGTGTACTTACGCCGAATCTATGGGAAGATGAAAGGTCCTTTTAGTGGAACAGACATGATCGCGCAGAATTCTTCCAATAGTGGGCATATTTCCTCAGCGCCGAAGTTGTAAACATGAGTTGTGGGATCCCAAAAGTGGCTTGCAGCAATGAGAAATGTGGTTTCTATCTTGAGTTATTGAAGAGAAAAGCATGCATTCAAGTTGAAGTGAGCGAACACTATTTTGTCTTCCTTCGTCATTCTCGCCATGAATCTTTTCAAAACCTGGGGGAGAGCCTCCATGATGCTTAAAACTATTGTAGGATGGTTGTAGAGGCTGCTAAGGGTTCCTTTTTATAGGCCTAGGTCAGGTTTGAAGAGAAAATAGAAACTAAAAAGGCTAGAAATTGGAAACTGCCAAAAATAGGAAAAATTAGGCGGGCCAACTCGGTGACCGTCCTAGGCAGGACGACTAGTCGTCCTAGGGTGGACGGCCAACCATCCTGGCTTGGATGGTCACCAGGATTTAGTCGCCCATTTTGCCGATTTTGCTTGTTTTCGACTTTTTTTCGAGTTTTTGTGCATTTGGGGCCCCGATTTTGATTTTTGTTGATTTTGTTGCTATTTACAAGTTTTAAAACATTGGTATTAGTTCAATCATGATAAAAAGTGTGAGAATTAATAGCAGTGAATGAGTTTTAACAGTGCACATACACCATAAAAGTGAGAAAACTTATTTTGGCACAAATGTTTGCAAATTACATATGATTTTCAAAGTGAAACCCCATGTCTCATAAAAGATTGGTCAATGTCTTCGAGAGCTCCTCCTTATCCCCCTGCTAAATCCTTCGCCAGCTGAAGAATGACGTGGTGGGTCAGGTGCCTGAAACGGTGTTCACGGTTTGATCAGTTTGTGAGATGGGAAGGAAGATGAATTTTTGAATGTAATTTGAGACTACCTATTGACGGGTGAGAACGGAAGTCCTCAAGCTCATCCTATGAAGATCACGCCTCATGACGGTGGTAAGATCGATGTAATCCTGGCAATACTCTCAAGGAACCTATCAAGAAGGAAATGATGTCAGTGTATCTGTGGGCACGCATGTGTAGTTCTTTGATTCAGTGGAAGACTTACTTGTTCATAAGATGGATCTATGTGATATCCCTCATCGACTGAAGGTCGTGAAATGGTAGAAGTCACAAAGTTATTTTCAACTATTAGCTCTATATTACAGTCTGTAGGCTGCAAGGCAGGAGGCCTATTTGTGTCTTGATCATCATCACTAGCAGCAGCTCTAGAGTTTTGACCCCGGGAACGGCGACTCTGTGGACATAAAGATAAGGTTTTGTGATTGCATTTACAAGGATGAAAGAAAGTATTCTCAAAAGTCATACCCTTTTAGGAAGTTCTCCAGTCGCCAAGGGACGCATCAAGAACTGTTGACAGAAGACCTCATAGCTCGCATCAGAGAAAAGGAAAGCGGAAAGATCCACTCCTCTCTTGGACTCTAACAAGGCCACCCCCTTCAGTTTATCAGTGTGACGCATATTTGCAGGAGGCAGAAAAGGCACCCTAGCTGCATCCATGTTTCCATAGACTTGGCGACAGACTCTCTCACCCAAGTACCAATATCTGCCAGCAGACCCCTCAAACAAGATTCGCCTATGTGTCAGGAGTACGCTCTATGTGTGGGGGGAAGCCAAAGTAGTCCTCCAAGTACCCCATGGGTCTCAGTTCACCTGAAGATTATGAAGAGTATGAGAATTTGGAAGATTTAAGAGAAAAACAATGGTTTGAGATTTTACCTGTTCTGCAGTGAAACCAGCAAGGATAGCCTTGGCAGCGGCATAATCATACCTATGGAGGTTGGACTTTTTCCTATAACATGGATCAAAGCGAGCTAGAAATGGCCATTAGTTAACCCCCTCTCTCAAGAGAGGACAACTAAGACCCAAGTAGATGAAAGCCCATACCTGCATGAAAGAAAGATCAAGAAATTGATAAAGATATAGAGAAATTTTATTGAAAGACACCAGATGAAATCAGTACCTGCCATATGAAAGCCAAGCCGCCGAAGTCTTGAGCAGCATCTCGTGATTTGTCACTCATGGAGCGGTACATGGTCGCTAATGCCGCTCCACCCCAGTCGTATAGGTGAACATTATCCATATCCTCCAAACTCTTCAAGAAGCCTAGAGGGGCTATGTCCTGTGTACCCGCAAAGAAAGTGCATGAAAGCAGATACAGAATGAATTCTCGGGCAATATCTTCAGGTTCTCCTCCCTCCTCTTCACTTTGAATGCTGAAATGATTATAGAGCCAAGAGCGCCTGACTCCTTTTTTGGTTAAAGGAACGTCTTTGACGCCCAGGATGTTTAGCAAATACTCTTCATCGGTGTGAGCTTCTTCATAAAAAGCGAGCGGTTGGCCTCCAAAAGGAAGTCCTGTAATCATGGTGAAATCGAGTGGGGTCATAGTCATTTCCCCAAACCCGAAGTGAAATGTGTTGGTGGTGTCCCACCAGAGTTCAGAAAGAGCTATCATAGCCATTCTATCCATGTTGTCGAGCCAGAGAGAATCTAAGAAGAACTTGAAGCCTGCCTGCTCTACAATGGCCTTGGCTTGAGGTTGACGAGTCTCCATTAATTCCCACCATTTGATTAGTTTACCCAGGGAATATCATGTACGAATTTTGAAATTGGGCTGCATAAGCACACTTGTGTTATATTCACATCAAAGCAAATGTTGTTATTTCTAAATGACATTTGATTCAAATGCAATGCAAGCATGACTATTGATTTACATATCATGAAATGAAGTAAAATTTATGCTTTGAATGAACCAAAATGATCAATACATTTTCAAAATGGTTTTTACAAAAAGATGTGTGCATATTGGATGATACAATTTATTATCAAAGACATGGTTGGTGTCACCAAAATCTAAAATGTTTCAAATTCAAAATTGATGGTGTTTTAATCAAATTAAACATCATAGAAAATTTTTGAGATACTTTACTTGACATGAAATGACTTGTAAAGAAGAAAATGGATGATGGTGTCATTTATGCATTTTATCAAACATGTGATATGCATATTTTCAAAATGATATTTTCAAAGAAGATTGATCATGGCAAATACTTTCTAAAGTCCTACAAAAATCATTGAAATATGATTAGGATATGTTTGATTTGAAAAATCAAAGTTTACTTCATTGAGGCATTTCATCAAACACTTGGTGTGCACCATTGACAAGCTTGTGAAGCTATGAAATGGGGCTCCCATGCTTTTCCCAAAAGTTATAATGATATGAAAATCAACAATCACAACATGCAAACAAGCATTTTTATACAATCAATTGCATATGAATCAAGAGTTATTGATGAGGTTTAACTTACATTGTCTTTGGAGTGAATATACGAAAGATGTGTTCTAGGCTCCGAGAGTAGAGATGGTGGATGAGAGTCTCCATATGATGGTGCCTTGTATCTAGCATTGACTTCCAAGAATGGATACTTTGAATAGGGTGGAGGAGATTGATTCCTATCCATTTTTGAAGAGAATGGAGTATGTGGGAAATAGAGAGGTTCACACCAAAATGGAAACAAGTTGAAGAACTTGAGAAGATGAAGATGATTTTGTGTTGGCAAGAGTGCAAACCAAAGATTTGGTTGAGTATGTATGGATTGAGGATCAAAAGTTAGGGTTTTGGAGCAAAACCAAGTTAGAAGGTGGCTTAGAATGAGCACAAGAGTGCACAAATGAGCATGGGGCTCTTTTAAAACAAAAATTTTCGGGTCACACATGGTGACCGTCCTAGCTAGGACGGCCACCAGTGTGCCCCTCTTTGATTTTCTCAAATTTTGTTTTTTTTTATCGAATTTTTTCAAAATTGGTTCATGTTTTGCATGAAAATTATCACTAAATGATGTTTTTGGATGATGATTTTGGATGATGATTTTGAATGATGATTTTGAAATGATAATTTTTGAAAACATTGTATATGGGAGAAGTACCATATAATTGAGGATATACTCATATGGGAGATGTACCATATGAACAATGAGTTTGAAGTTATTTTATGTGAGACATAAAATAACGATTTGAATTGTCTTATGTGATTATTTTATGTGAAACATAAAATGATGAGGTGAGATTATTTTATGTGAGACATAACATAATGCTTTATATGGGAGATGTACCATATAATTGATGATATGTTCA
>JAESVK010079775.1:0-10093 GCA_017140935.1 Hamamelis virginiana | reverse complement strand
AGAACATCGAAATACCATAGTTGAATGGTATGATTGGGGTACAATCACACTCCCCAACTTAGGTTTTGCTAGTCTCTTAGCAAAAAGCTAAATCTATAAATTGAAAAGCCACTTTCGCAGGGAAACGCGATTGCATTTAGCGTATGCAATAAGCCTTTTAAACCACTAAGTTACCTTTCGTGGACGAGTGAAGTCTCGTGAGAGTTTGCAGAAATGATACTCACAAACATGAATAAATAAAAGAATTGGTTAGAAAGAATTTTAACAATATACTGTGTACACAGTAGGAGTTTTATCCACAGATATATCATCATTCATAATTGAACATTTATAATACAAGAAATGCTATCTTTAACAAGAAATTAGCAAGTATTCAATGTGTAGTGAGGATGAACTTGATAAAATTCAAAGTACTGTAAATAAGAGTATGAGAGTTAACCCATAGTTAGTTTCAACTTCAAAATTCTCACTGATGGTCACTCGCAATGATGTTCACTCTGAAAAGGTTAGTAACCCAGAGTTCCCAAATGGAAATATACAAGTTCAAAACTTATACATTAAGCTCTAATTTAAACGACCAAAGAGAGATGAAATAACAGAGTTATATATGCAGAGATACAATTCATACATAAATAAAACTTAAATAAACAAGTAATCATAAGAGAATAATGCACAATATTTTAAAATCAAAAAGGTCTTTATAGGCTTGTAAGATTTTTGGTTGTAACAGAAAGAGTTGAAGACTGCAAAATTAGGATGGTTGTAATTTGTTCAGGTTACTACCCTAACCATCCTAAATACCTAACCTAACCCTGACTGTAACTTAAAAAGTTTTAACTAACAGAAACAAAGAAGTTTTCAAAAAAGAAACACTGTCCAAGCTCAAGCTGAGCGTCATCTCATCACTGCTCATCCCCAGGTGGGATGTCGAATCTCTGATCAGGCTGTGGCTCATCAAAAAGTGCGCGGTCGGCCTGAGAAATAGGCTCGCCGTCCATACGACGCCACATAACCCGGAGCTGGGCGGCCTGCCTCTCCATCATATCTGTCTGCCTGGCAAGCTGGGCGGACTGCCTATCGAGCTGGGCGGACTGCCTCTGCTGAATGTGTAGCAATGCCCTCAGTCTCTCTAGGATCTGAGTGAAACATCCCTGAGAACTGGCATCTGAGGGAGCAGCTGGAGTCGGAGTCGGAGCTGGAGCAGAAGCAGGCTCTGATGGACCAGCGGTCTCAGCACGTGGCCTCTTCGGCCTAGCAGCCATACTCCTCGCAAGTGTAGTCGGGGTGATAGGACCCTCGCCCCATCGCAGTGGCTCATCGGAGACAACACCCGCACCCAATGCAAATGCAGTAATCATCTGGGGGTACGGCATGTTGCTCCGTGGCTGAGTGGCAATGAAGGTGCGTATCTCGCTGAAGATCAATGCCGCGATATCCATGGGGTGGTCGCTCAGAAACTCCAGCAATAGCCTCACCGACTCCACTGGTATCTGTGAATCTGTGCCTCTGGCCCTCAGATTGCAGTAGAGCAGCTTGTTCATAGCTGTGTACGATGGATGCATGTTCCCGGTCGTAAAGTACATCCCATCAAATAAACTCCTATCCACACACACCGCATCGGCACACTGACTCTCTGTCAGCTGCAAGTAGGTGCTCTCTGCCGCTGTCTCAAGTGGACGCTCGCACCCCAGATAGGTAGCGATGTCGTCTATGGTGAATCTGACAGTGCGGCCCCCAACCTCTGCCTGGAGCGTCTCGGGCTGGTCCTCGGCTGTGTGTGCTGTGGCGTAGAACTGGCGCACCACACTAGCCATATACCCGGCTCCCTTCCTCAGCCAGGTGCTGAGGTGTCTATCCTGCAGGATCTCCACCAGTAGGCCCTCATATCGGAAGGCCTTCGGATCCACGTACCTCTCGACATTGAAGTTCCGCGACGAGAGGATCACTGGCCAGGGTCTAGCAGCTCGCCGGGTCGGTACTCTCCTCGACCCGGTCTCGGTCTCGGCATAACTCTCGAAGTCGCGAGACATGCGCGGCTCGCCTGTCTCGCCAATATCTGGCTGCTCATAAATGTACTCCTCTCGTGGCGGCTGGGCTGAAGACTGACCCCTATCAGATGGTCTCTGCACTGGCACAGGCTGCCACTCAGAATCTGAACTGTCGGGAGAGTCTGGCTGTGCCGGCTCCTGGAATGCCACGCCCTTCCGGCCGGTGGTCTTTTGGCGAACCATAGCTCTGTATATTTTTTTAGAATCACACGGCAGTAGATAGGAACATAGTTAGCAGTAGAATTTTTTCAGAGGTACTCAAATATATATTTTTTTCAATAATAATAAGCAACACACAGCACAGCCAACTCATTTAACCCACATGACAATTCTTTTTTAAATCCTATCAGGACTTGCCTAACATCCAGGCTATGTTCAATAACTCTTTTAATCACGTGCACCAATGCATGCATGCCCATGCATGCCATGCATTCCCATGCATAGCCTAACATCCAGGCTTATTTTCACAGCTCCACAGATTAACAACTCCACAGATTCAGAACTCCACAAATTCAGTGTAACAAACGCAAGGACAAGTTTCATTATTATTTTTAAACTCCAAAAACCTAATACTCTATTCTAACTTTTTACATGCAATAACCACGTAAACTAAGTCATGCTATGATAATTTACACGAAATTAAGCCAATTTAAGAAAAATTCAAATTTTTAGAATATGAACGGGTACTCACGTAGTATGGAAGGTGGAAAAGTCTCTGAAAAACCAACTGCCCTCGCCGAAATGTGAAGCTCGTGCAAAAATGCGTCAAAAATGGAACGCAGCAAATGTGAAAACTGATCGGTCAGAAATGTGGTATACTGCGCGAGGATCGCTATGGAATCGACCCTGCGCGAAATGGAGGCCTGGGGTGGTCGGAAACTGAGCTTGAAGGTGAAGGGACACGGCGGCAATGGAGTTTTCAGGCGGAATAACGGTGGAAATGGACGGTTTTTCACGCGGGAAGACTTAAAAAGCCAAATCCTCGCGATCTCTATCGATAGCGAACTGCCGCTATCGATAGCCAATAGGTTCTGTCCCGCAGTGTATTTTTTTTTGAAATTTCAAACTTGTCTATCGATAGCGCTTGTTTGGCTATCGATAGAGAAGTCTAAATTTTGACTTTTTCCCATTTTGGCTTATTTTGACTAAATTATCATATTAACTACTCTAAATACTATTTAAATGCATAAAAGACACCTCGATACCCATGGGTTGCTAAGTTATCGAAAAAATTGGCAACTTTCCGGCTCAAAATTGGGTACTACGGGGGTCCTAAACTCTAACAACAATTAACATGGCTCAACAACTCGAAAGAAATGGCCTTAAATCATTTTTCAAAAATGTGCACAATATTCTCAATTGATTAACAAGTTATTCGCATTCTAGCACACGCATGATTTGAACATTTATGCATAATATAACAGGAAAGCAATATCCAAAGATTGATATGATGAAGATTTGAGTCCCAAAAAGATCGAATGGTTCAAAATTTGCTTTAATTGTCATAAGTCTCCACTTTATTACAGGTTTTATCAAATACTCAATTTGCCAAGTATAAAGATTTAAACCAAGTTCGTGCATGTGCGAGATTGAATACAGGCTAATCACAGTAAAGTTATCAATTAATGTATAGAAAATAGACAATTAGAATTGATATAAATGAAAGAATAAACTCACATTGTAATACATGTTTATTTATCAAATTCTATACTAATAATCTATATATCATACTGGGTTAACATGTACACAAGAATGATAAACAATAAATAGTGAATTATTATGTATATACAAATTAAATGAACCAATAAATAAATCAATTATATATAAATGCATAACATATTAACAGAATATACAAACCCTCCCCAACTAGAAGTAAACATTGTCCTCAATGTTTAACCAAATGTTACGACTAGAAGAATGTATGAACAAGGGAATGGGTGGGTGGGACTAAGTTTAACGTCTTCAGCTAGACGAGAAATTCCTCGTTTAATCAAACTGGTAGGTTGGGTCTTCCAAACTGACAGACTCAATTACCAAACCATCCTGAATGCCCTCACTATCGGTAATACCCTCGATAAAAGGCTTAAGCCTTTGTCCATTCACAAAGAAGGACACACCAGTACGAGGGTTTTGAATTTCTACAGCACCGTGAGGAGTAACCCTAGTTACTACAAAAGGTCCATCCCAACGAGATCGAAGCTTACCAGGAAATAGCCTTAATTTAGAGTTAAACAGCCACACCTTCTGATTAGGTTCAAAAGATTTTCTGTTGATGTGTCTGTCATGAAACTCTTTCATTTTGGCTTTTGCAATTTTAGAATTCTCGTAAGCCTCACGCCTAATCTCTTCGAGCTCATTTAACTGAAGCTTGCGGTGAGAACCTGCTTCCTTCATTTCAAAGTTAAACTTCCTAATGGCCCAAAGTGCTTTATGCTCTAACTCGACCGGGAGATGACACGGTTTGCCATAGACTAGACGGTACGGAGACATACCAATAGGGGTTTTATAAGCAGTCCTATAGGCCCACAATGCGTCAGTTAAACGCAAGGACCAATCCTTTCGATCAGGCCTGACAGTTTTCTCTAAGATATGCTTAATTTCCCTATTTGAAACCTCCACTTGTCCGCTAGTCTGAGGATGGTAAGGGGTTGCAACCTTGTGAGTAATAGAATATTTAGCTACGAGATTTGCAAAGGGTCGGTTATTAAAATGTGACCCTCCATCACTGATGATGGCCCTTGGAAACCCAAACCTAGAGAAAATGTTCTCTTGGAGGAAATTCAGTACCACCTTGTGGTCATTGGTCTTAGTGGCTATGGCTTCTACCCATTTGGACACATAATCTACAGCCACTAAGATGTATTCAAAGCCATGCGAAATCGGAAAAGGTCCCATGAAGTCGATGCCCCAAACATCGAAAATTTCGACGATCAAAATAGGGTTAAGAGGCATCATATCCCTTCTAGACATAGAACCCATTCTTTGGCAGTTTTGGCAGGACTTACAGAAGTCCAATGCATCTTTGAATAATGTGGGCCAAAAGAACCCACACTGCAAGACTTTAGCGGCAGTCTTTTTCCCGCTAAAGTGTCCTCCACATGCTAGAGTGTGGCAGAACTTCAAAACGTCTTGCATTTCACCCTCAGGAATACACCTGCGTATGACCTGGTCAGCACAGTACTTAAACAAGAGAGGATCTTCCCAATAATAATATTTTATTTGCGAAAAGAACCGATCCTTCTCTTGTTTCGACCAAAGAGATGGTACAAGGCCTGTGGCATGATAGTTCACTATATGAACATACCAGGGTAAGGTGGAATGAGTGACAGCAAAAAGCTGCTCATCAGGGAAAGAATCCCTAATAGGCGTAGGGTCACTCTCTTCTTCAACTACAATCCTAGAGAGGTGGTCAGCAACGACATTCTCAGACCCTTTCTTATCCCTAATCTCAAAATCGAATTCTTGCAATAAGAGGATCCACCTAATCAGCTTAGGCTTAGTCTCTTTTTTAGAGAGTAGGTACCGCAAGGCGGCATGGTCTGAGTACACAATAGTCTTCGATCCCCACAGATAGGATCGAAATTTATCTAGAGCAAAAACTACAGCAAGCATCTCTTTCTCAGTCGTAGTGTAATTTAACTGAGCCTCATTCAATGTTTTGCTTGCGTAGTAAATAACAAAAGGGGCCTTATCTACCCTCTGACCCAACACTGCCCCCACAGCATAATCGGAGGCATCACACATAAGCTCGAAAGGAAGTGACCAATCGGGAGCTCGCATGATCGGTGCCGAAATCAACATTAAGCGCAGTTTATTGAAGGACTCTATACAGGCTTTATCAAAGTTAAATTCTACATCCTTAGCTAGCAGATTACACATTGGTTTTGCTATTTTGCTAAAGTCTTTAATGAAACGCCTATAAAATCCTGCATGTCCAAGGAAGGACCGGATCTGCCTAACAGTAGTAGGGGGAGGTAGTTTTGCAATTAAGTCTACCTTAGCTTTGTCTACCTCTATTCCCCTACTAGAAATGATATGCCCTAGCACAATGCCCTCACGAACCATAAAATGGCTCTTCTCCCAACTCAAAACAAGATTTGTCTCACAACATCTCTTAAGAACTTTTGAGAGATTAGAGAGGCATTCATCAAAAGAAGGACCGAAAACAGAAAAGTCATCCATAAACACTTCCAGATAGTCTCCTATCATATCAGAAAAGATAGAAGTCATACACCTTTGGAACGTGCTCGGGGCATTGCATAAGCCAAAAGACATACGCCTAAATGCAAATGTCCCGAATGGACAGGTAAACGTTGTTTTCTCCTGATCCTCGGGGTAAACCGCTATTTGGTTGTACCCTGAATAGCCATCTAGGAAGCAATAAAAGCTCTGCCCTGATAATCTCTCCAGAATTTGGTCAATATAAGGCAGAGGGAAGTGGTCTTTCCTAGTCTTGGAATTTAATTTCCTATAGTCTATGCAGACTCTCCAACCAGTGGTAGCTCTTGTAGGGACTAGAATACCCTCCTCGTTAGCTATCACTGTTATTCCAGACTTCTTAGGAACCAGTTGAGTAGGGGAAACCCACTCACTATCTGAAATGGGGTAAATGATACCCGCATCCAGTAGTTTCAAAACTTCCTTTTTAACTACTTCCTTCATATTTGGATTTAATTTACGTTGGGCATCTCTAGAAGGATTCATACCTTCCTCTAGGTGAATACGGTGCTGGCAGATAGACGGGTCTATACCCTTTAAATCAGCAACCGACCATCCTATGGCTATTCTGTGCTCTTTCAAAATGGATAACAACTTACCTTCCTGTTCTAAGTTTAATGCAGATGAAATTATAACAGGCAAGGTGTCACTATCACCCAAAAATGCATACTTGAGATTAGCCGGCAGAGGCTTTAACTCAAGTTGCGGCGGAGACTCAAAAGACGTAGGCGAAGGGACACTGGCAATAGACGGAAGTGGCTCAACCCTAGGTCTCCATGGCAGTTTCTCTACAGAGGAGGCAGAATCTAAGACAAGATTTACCTCCATAAACGAGTGCTCCAAATCATGGTCCTCGAACCCAAAGTAATTTAAACATGTTTCTAACGGGTCCTTGGACAGAAGATACGGTGTAGCTTCCTCTACCACCGTATCAATGATGTCGACAAAAGAACAATCCTCAAAGTTATGAGGTTGATTAGCTGCACTATAAACCTGCAGCCTGGTTTTCATGTTACCAAAAGACACCTTCATAATGCCAGTCCTACAATGAAGGACTGCATTAGCAGTTGCTAGAAGAGGTCGTCCTATTATAACAGGGATTTGGGGCCTAGTGACATCAACAGGCTCCATATCTAGGACAATGAAATCTGCAGGAAAGACGAACGAATCTATCTTAACCAAAACATCCTGCAGTATACCTCTAGGTACCTTTGTGGACCTATCTGCGAATTGAAGAATAGTAGGTGTGGTTTGGAGTGCTCCAAGCTCCATTTTGGCGTAAATTGAATATGGAAGAATATTCACACTTGCGCCAAAATCAACTAACGCTCTATCAATGAAGTGGCTTCCTAAGAAGCAAGGTATAGTTGGCGTTCCTGGATCTTTTCTCTTAATTGGGGCTTGGAATTGACACACAGCACTAGCAATATCAACTGGAGCTATGGTTTTAGATAAATGCACGCGCTCCTTGCGTTGCTGTGTGCACATTTCCTTCAAAAATTTGGCATACGAAGGAATCTGTTTTATGGCATCTAGCAGAGGTAAATTAATATGGACACTTTTAAACACCTCTAACATATCCGACATGCTTGCCCCTTTCTTCGCTCTCCTCTCAGGCGCAATCAGCGCGGATGGAAATGGGGCTTTCGGCACGTACGATGCCACTGGATTGTCTATAGCTGCGGGAAAGTTATCCCTCGACGCTTCAGACTCTTTCTCAAATGCAGGCTCTTTCTCTATTTCCCTCTCTTTCTCTCTCACTTTCTCTTTCTCTTTCTCTTTCTCCCTTTCTATCTCTTTCTCTATCTCTCCCACTTTATTATCTACCACCTTCCCACTACGTAAGACCGAAACAGCCTTAACTTCCTCATTAATATGCGGGTTCTGAGAAGTGGAACTCTCAGCTACAAAAGCTCCCTTGGGATTGGCAACAGCCTGACTCGGGAATTTCCCTTCCTCTCTGCGACTAAATGAAGCCGCTAGTTGACCCATTTGGGTTTCTAACTTTGAAATGGATTGGGAATGGGAATGAGTGAGTTGGGCTGAAGCCTCTAGGCTTTTCAGGGTAGCTAAGACTTGTTCCTCAAAACCAGGAGTTCTATGAGGTTGTGGTGGTGGTTGAGTCACAGCTTGACTCTGGTATTGGGGTGCAGGTGCTTGAGGAGCACCATAACTGGGGTACTGTGATTGTACCAATGGTGGTCTATAGGGTTGACTGATAGCAGGGTTACTGCTATATGGGAGTCTTGCAGGCTGACTAGGATTGGATCCTCTAGGCTGGCTAGACCACTGGAAATTGGGGTGAGTCTTCCACCCAGGGTTGTAAGTATTGGAATACGGATCATTCCTAGGTGGTGCATATCCTTGAGCAGCATTAACCTGCTCTTGGACAAACTCAGGGTACTGGCCTGCCATAGGACAATATGGGGTCTCGTGAGTGGGGTCAGTGCAAATATTGCACACCAAGTTGACAGGTTTCACATGGGCTTTTGAAGATTGCCCTTGTGCCGCGATTAATTGGTCAAGCTTTTGAGACAGAGCCTCAACTTGCTTATTTGCCAGAACTTGGGTGTCTACATCATAAATACCGCCCTTTTTGGGAGACGGTTTCTTTGCTAACGCATCATCACGGTTACCTAAAGACATTGAGGCCATGTGGAACGAATCCTCACTCAACGCTTCAAATAATGCCCACATTTCATCCTCACCTTTACTTAAAATGGCTCCCCCACAGGCAGATTTCACTGTCTGTGTATCACCCTCTGTTAAACCTCTAACAAAAGACTCAATGATTTGCCACTTGGGTACATCATGATGGGGGCATAATCTAAGGAGTTCCTTCATTCTTTCCCAGGCTTCGTGGAAAGATTCCTGTTCATGTTGGACGAAGTTGGTTATACCTCGTCGCATCTGATGTGTTTTACCGACAGAGTAAAATCTAGACAGGAATAGCTTTTGAAGCTGTTCCCAAGTTGTGATAGGGACAGGGGTTTGGAGAGTACAAAGCCAGTGTTTGGCCTTGTCTTTCAGGGAAAATGGGAATAAAAACAATTTCAGGGATTCTGGATGGAACCCCTGAATTCTGATAGTAGAACAAATTCCTAAGAATTCCTGCAAATGGTCGTATGGGTTCTCTCTATCTAACCCATAGAACGTTGGAAGCATCTGAATGGTAGCATGCTTAATCTCATAGATGAGATTCTCTATGTGCGGGATTTGGATACAGGAGGGTGGATTAAAACTATTGGGCATGAAGTGATCCCTCAAAGTTTTAAGACCTGGTGGTGGTTGAATATTATCCGCTGGTAACATGGCAGTGTGTGCAGATGATTCAGCCATTTCAGATAGATGCGAAGGCACTGACTCGCTAGAATGACTTTGAGAAGCCTTAACAGCTCTCAGAGTTCTTTCAATTTCTGAGTCTAAAGGGATTACGTTAAAAGACAACGACCTTCTACCCCGCATATAATTGGTCTCCACAGAAAATCAAGGAATTACAATAAACAAATTGTGAGCAGATAATATTGAGCTTTTAATTTGTTATTTTAAGCGCGCGGGAGTGAAGCTCCCAATTCCTGATTTCAGCCACCTGACGTTAGAGAAGAAAGAATAATGAATAAAAAATGATAATTATAATATCTAGATATTAACAGTATAAAGAATGTATATGTAGTACTATGAACAGTATTTAATATTTACTACTTAAATTAAATCCCAAAAATTCTTTGTAAATAAACCGTAGTTCCCCGGCAACGGCGCCAAAATTTGATCGACTGGTATGACGAGGGAGATTATTCCCCGTCAGTGATCAGAATTAATAATTTATA
>JAESVK010079772.1:0-11532 GCA_017140935.1 Hamamelis virginiana | reverse complement strand
ATACTTTCGGCCTTCACAATTATTGACCGATTTTTAGTGTGGTAACATTTGCCCCCCATATTTCATAATTAAAATGAATTATGGAATATATCAGTGTATGAAAATCGGTCTTACATCATTTTTGACCGATTCAAAATGTCTTCGGCCTATCGTAATAAACCCGTTGAGATAACTCAATACCAAACGTCAGAATAGTTATGGCGTATGGAATATGTGGCATTAAATGAGCCGTCATTTTGAAATCATTTTGCAGTAAATTGATACGGCTCTGCCGTTTGGTTGTACGGCTCTGCTAGAAGTGACATCAGTCACGTCTTTTCACGTCTCTTGGGCGCGAAAAAATAGGGTTTAATGATTATCTCTCAAAGGTTTCTTTTAAAACCTATAGACTCTTCTCATTCTTCACTTTCTCTTCAACTGCTCTGAGTATTTTCATTTTCTCTGGTTTTTCCGACGAACTGCATCCGGCAAACCTTGAGCTTTTACCGTCGCCTCTCTAGCAAAGATCCCGTTCTTTCTTTCTTCTTTACGAGTTTCGTTACCTTCTTCGCCGTTTGTTTGGTGTGCTTTGGTCTTCTCCGCCATTACTCCTGCTCTATCAAGATTTCTTGAGTCTTCTTTAATGGCGATCGGTGGTGAAGAATTTTCTGGTCAATCCCGTCTTCAACAATTCCAAGAGGTTACTCCTAGCGTTGTCGCGACTCAGGTATTATCTCCTTTAGATGATTCCTATACTTTAGGTCCTCGATTCATTGATTCTACTGCTGTTTCTTCTGTTCAATCTATTTTCCCAAAACATAAGGATGAAACCTTTGTTTTTGAAAACCCTGATTCAAGAATATTTTCTGCTTTAGAAAATACCCTTAGGTGTTGGCCAACTACTGTTCCTGGTTGGAATGAGTGGTTCGACCGTATTGCTGCGGTCAAGGCCGAAGAATGGAAAACCTCTGGTTTGTATGAGGTTATATATTTTTCTAGGTCTCCCATCATTTTAAATCGGCCTCTTCTTCTTTCTGCTCTCTGTTCCTGGTCTATTTCAACCAATAGTTTTCATTTTAATAAAGGCATGATGACCCCAACATTATTAGACTTGGCCGCTTTATTCGGTCTTCGTCCTCATGGGGGTTACGTGAATGTCAGTACTTCATTCCCTGTGGATGATAGTTCCTTTCCAATTTTTGACCGAAAACATTCTTCTTATCGAAATTTTATTGTCAAGTTTAATCCAAAAAAGGGAGATATATCTCAGACCGAATACATTGCCTTCCTATTATTTTGGATAAGCAAGTATTTGTTTTGTACTGCGGCCTTTCAAGTGGTGAAGACCGATTTGAAATTGGCATATTTTCTGAGCCACGGCCATAAAGTATCTCTAGGCCCTCTTGTTTTATCCAGTCTGTATCGTGGGATCTATCATCTCTTGACTTCTGATTTTAAAACCTGGGGTGGCCCCTTATGGATGCTTCAGATTTGGCTTTATGCTTATTTTCCTTCAATAAGTCCAACCTTTTCTTTTCGGCCTAGTGTGCCATCTCTTGGTCATCAATTCATTCATCATACTGGTGTACTTCCTTCTTTTTCCTCTTGTTTCAAATTTTTCTACTTTGATAAAGACCGATCTCGTTTTTTCATTTATGACAACCCTTCATTTCTTCCTTTGTGGGTAGCCCAAGCTATTAATTTTTCACTTCGGCCTGTGCCCTTGCTAAATTTTTGGAGTAGTGTTTTGACCGCTAGGGATATTCATCATAGAGTTATCATTGAGAAATCTGCCAATAATCGTTGTGGGGTAGAAACTTATAACCCTCACTATGTAGCCCGCCAATTTGGTTTGATACAATCCATCCTTTTCCCAATAACTTTTTCAGTCAACGGTGGTTCCTTGGAGAGACCAGCACTTGTAAAGGAAGTTGATGTGGAAGGGGTGGACCGAATTTATTCATTAATTCGGCCGGCATCAGTTCCTCCATTTCCCATCAATGAAGATGCTACTGCAGATTTTGATCTTTTTTGGTCTGAGTATCTGAGGCCGTACCGGTTGAATGAGTCTGTTGATAGATTCCTTCTTAGCTGTACTTCTGATGGTGAATCTAGCAACACTGACCATTCATCTTCTGTTCAGTCTGCAGGAGACAAGAGACAAAAGAAGAAAAAAGGTATTCCTCTAGACCAGTATGAAGACTATCAATCGATCTTGGCCTTTGAAAAGTTTTATGGGATCAAATGGGTACAATCCAGATTTAGTCAAATTCTTGACGAAATGCAAGATGTAATTTTAAGAAAGAAAAACTTACAAAAGGATTTATTTTTTGAAAAACATCGGTTTAAAAGACGAATAAACTGGGACGCCTTTCATGACCGTTTTAATTCTTTTTTGGAAAATAATAGACCGAATATGCCTACTACTTCTTTGAGTATAGCCGATTTTGTTTCTATTGATCCCATAACTCGGCCACCTGAATCAACATCTGATGGTGTTACTTGGAGTGGTCACTTCGCAAATTGGCAAGAAGTCCGAATGTGGAAGGATCGTTCCGTGTATACGCCACTTGATGTTCGATTTAGAGTGTAGTTGTGTGTTATATTTTCGATCTGTCTGATCCTGAGTTCGTATTTTTTACAGTTGGCCGATATGCTGATGTTCAAGATTGGCCATTGGCACCTTTGGAACCAATTCTTTCATCAGAAGAAGAAGAAGATGCCCCAGTCGATGCTAATCCTCCTCCTCCTCCTCGCCAACCTAAAAGGAAGGCAACAAGTAAAGCCACTGTCAAAGCTCCAGTGGCCAAGGTGGCCAAGGTGGCCAAACAGTCAAAAGGCCGACAGGACCTGGATTCCCTTTTTCAATCCTTGGGCCAACAAAGTCAGCCTACTCCCTCCGGGTCCCAAACGGATGCAACCCGTATGCCATCGAGTGAACCTTCTCCTCTGCTGCTACAACGGTCATCTCTGGCCGATTCCAGTATTCATGCTGCTACAGACTCCCCTCTCCCTGCTGTTTATCCTTCTCCAATTCGGTCATCTGCAACACCAGTCCAAACACCATCTTCAGGTCCTAGTCAAAGTCGGCCTACCTTGGTCGACCCTAGCGACACATTGGCTTGGCTGCGATCTTTTTTGGGTGAATCTACAGAGCCTGTGAAGCCTCCAACTCCGAAACAGACTGATGTTTCCGAAGCAAAGAGCTATCTGATGGCCGTTTCGACCATGGCTCTTTCAGATGCATACAAGGAGTCTGACCGAATAAGGTCTTCTGCTGATGTTCTCTTGTCCTCTTCTGATCTTACCCCAGGCCTAAGTGCGAACCTTCAGGCCTTTGTATCTTCTCTTGCGAATATATTCGTAAGTTATGAACAGGCATGCAAGGAGATTGAAGAAGGGGAAAAGAACCTACAAAAGGGTGAAGATATGAAGTCCGAGGCTAGGGTTCATTTGAAGAACATGGAGAGCTTCCAGCTGATGATCCAAGAGAGTGGGAGGACTATTTCTGCTATTGCTGACCGAATTGAGAATCTGAAGAGGGAGCTCCGGGACTTGCAGCGGGGAATTGAGAAGGCTGAAGAGGTGAAAGCAAAGGCTAATGAAGATATGATTAATACGGCCAGGATTGCTGAGGAATTATCTAGATCACTCAAAGTCCATAGTGCTCAAATGGAAAAGACAAGGATCCAAGTGAAGTTGGCTTCTGATAGATCGGCCTCTGCTATGGCTGACTGGGCAAAGGCAGTGGACTCCTTGAAATTCTCTTTGAGTGTATCTTTACCAGCAGATCCTTTATCGATCGGCCTTGAAACTTCTCAATCACAAGTTGCTGTTGAAGTGGCTGAGAAAGAGAGCAATCCTTTGGCCGTTGAGCCTACTGTACCCCAATCTTAGTTTTTATTGCTTTTTCTGAACAGTTTTCTCTGGCCGTTGAGCCTCTTGGATTATGATAACAATTTTCGGCCATTTGGCCTTATTGTATTTCAGTTACTTTTGATTTTTAATCTTTTGCGGTCAAAAGGTGACTCGCTGTTATATTATGCTACCTTTTTTATTTCGGCCTCTTAGCCGTTTTTTATTAATATGCCTATTGTTCATATATCTTTGTAGCACTGTTCCCACATAGTAGGATGATACTTCTTAAGATAACGGCCATTAATTGGCCGATTATGGATGTTTGAATCCATATCTTGTAAGTGATAGGCTCCACCTTTTAATACCTTATAAATCTTGAAAGGTCCTTCCCAATTTGGGGACCATTTTCCAAATTCATTACTCTTGGTACCGACTGGTAAAATAACTTTCCAAACGAGATCATTTTCAATAAATGTCTTAAGTCGAACTTTCTTATTATAAGTTCTAGCGACCTTATCTTTTTGTGCTTTTAAATGATCAAGTGCCATAAGCCTTATTTCATGAAGGTCTTTAAGTTCGGTCAACATGGCATCTGAATAATCTTGATTTGATAAACAATTTTGTTGCGCCACTCTCATTGACCGAACTGTTATTTCCATTGGTATAACGGCATCATGACCATAGGTTAACTCAAAAGAAGTTACTCCTGTACTTTCTCTTTTAGAATTCCTGTACGCCCATAATGCTTCAGACAAGAATTCATGCCAAACCCTTGGGTTATCTTCCACCATTTTCTCAATATTGAGTTTCAGAATTTTGTTGGTTGATTCGGCCTGTCCATTGGCTTGAGCATAATAAGGTGTTGAATGAATTATTTCAAAACCATATTCTTTTGCGAAAGCCATTACTTCACTACCAGTAAAAACTGATCCTTGGTCGGCCGTAATTGTTTGCGGAAGACCAAATCTGTGGATAATGTTTTCTTTGAGACATTTTATTATTTCGGTCTATGTGACCGTTTTTGAAGGAATAGCCTCAACCCACTTTGTAAAATAATCAGTGGCAACTAAAATGAACGCATGTTTTTTAGAAGATAGTGGAAAAATTTTACCAATTATATCAATGGCCCATCCTCTAAATGGCCAAGGTTTTACGATGGGATGTAGTGGAACAGCAGGCACATGTTGAATTGGGCCATACCTTTGACAAGCTTGACATCCTTTAGCATACTTTATGCATTCGCTAAATGAATTCGGCCAAAAATAACCGTATCGTCTTATTCCATCTCATTTTTATGCCGGCTTGGTGTGCGCCACATATTCCTTCATGAACTTCGGCCATAACTTGCATCGCTTTTTCTTGTGATATGCAGAGTAATAATAGGCCGTCCGGGCTTCTTTTATATAATTCGTCATTCAACAAAACAAATTTCAATGAAAGCCTCTTAATTTTGATGTCCGTCTCTTTGGTCGGATCCTTTAAATATTCAATGATAGGAAATCTCCAATCATCTTGATTAATATCTAAATTCATTATTCCATGGTCGACTAAAAATAGAACTGAAGATTCAACTCTTTTTTCAATCGTGACCGTCTTTTTGAATATCCCTAATGGAATTTTGAAACCCGAGGCTATTTGGGCCATTTCATTGGCCTCGTTATTTTCACTTCTTGGAATAAATTGCATTTCGACCTCAATAAATCGGTCAATCAAATCTTTGGCTTTGTAATAATACTTAATTAGGGACTCACTTAAACATTTATATTCACCTGTTAATTGTTTAATGACAAGTTGGGAGTCCCCCTTAATTTTTACAGCCACTACCCCTAAATCAAGTAAAATTTCGAGGCCAATAATTAATGCTTCATATTCGGCCTGATTGTTTGAGCATTCGAAATCTAATTTAAGGGAGAAACAAGTTACCTTCTTCGTGGGTGAAATGATAATAATCCCTACTCCAGCACTTTCCTCCGTTCTTGAACCATCAAAAGTCAGGGTCCAAGGAGCTAAGCTGATATTACCAATCTCAATACTTGGAAATATTTCGGGCTCGAGATCGATATTGGGATGATCAGCTAAAAAATCGGCCAACGCCTGGCCCTTTATCGCCTTTTGAGGGACATATATTAGGCTGAATTCAATCAATACTAAAGTCCACTTGGCGATTCTTCCTCTCACAATCGGTCTATTAAGCATGTATTTAATAACGTCGGTCTGAGAGATAATATAGACCTCAAAAGGAATCATATAATACCTTAATTTAATACAAGCAAAATATAAAGAAAAGCATAGCTTTTCAACCGCATTGTACTTTATTTAATTGTTCAAGGATTTGCTTAAATAAAATACGGCCTGTTCGTAGCCGTTTTCTTTGTCCTGGGCCAACATAGCACCCAATGAGCTTTCAGAGGCCGATATGTATAATTTGAGCGGCTTCCCTTTTATTGGCGGCATCAAAACGGGTGGTTTACATAGATATTCTTTTATCTTCTCGAAGGCTTCTTGGTGATGCCTCTCCCACACGAAATCGTCCTCTGACCGGATCTTTAACAAGGGTGAGAATGCTCTGGTTTTGCCTGCACAATTAGAAATAAAACGGCGCAAGAAGTTAATTTGGCCGAGGAATCTTTGTAACTCTTTCTTATTGGTGGGTGCATTAACATTTTGAATGGCCTTGGTTTTATTGATATCGACCTCAATACCCTTTTGGTGGACTAGAAATCCTAAAAAATTACCGGCCGATACGCCGAATGCACATTTTAAAGGATTCATTTTCAATTTGTGTTCTCTCATCATTTCAAAAGATCTTTTTAGATGTAAGAGATGTGTTTCAATATTGGTCGATTTGACCACCACATCATCAACGTAAACCTCCATGAATTTCCCAATGAATTCATGGAAAATAACATCCATTGCTTTTTGATAGGTCGATCCAGCATTAATGAGGCCAAAAGGCATGACTACCCATTCAAAAGTACCAATGTTACCTGGACATCTAAAGGCGGTCTTGGATATATCTTTTTCGGCTATAAAGATTTGATTATAGCCGGAATGGCTGTCCATAAAGGACAACATTTGATATCCTGTGACCGAATCAACCAGCATATCGACCACTGGCATAGGGTACTCATCTTTGGGAGAGGCTTTATTAAGGTCTCTGAAATCAATGCATACCCTAAGTTTCCCATTTTTCTTTATTACTGGGACTATATTGGATATCCAGTCCGCATATTGGGCAGGCCGTATAAATCTGGCCTTGAGTAACCTATCAATTTCTTCTTTGACTTTTAGATGGATTTGTGGGGCCATTCTTCTTGGTGGTTGTTTATATGGCCTAAATCCTTTTTTGATTGGAAGTTTGTGCTCAACTAGAGATCGGTCAAGGCCTGGCATTTCATCGTAATCCCAAGCAAAGCAATCTCTAAACTCTCTTAAAAGGTCAATCAATAGGGTTTTATCTTTTTCTGGTAGGCTCTTATTAATATATATCGGCCTATTTTCTCCTAGAGAAACTTCTTGTAATGGATCTATAACTTCGGCCGCTTCGTCATTAAGTCTTTTTGGCTCAAGATTCAAATCTTGCCATGTAATTTCATCGATGTTTTCATCAACGCAGTCGGCTAGATTAGACGAAATATTTCTGGTGGCTTCAGATTCGATCAAGTATGCTGTGATCCGAGCCAAAGTTTCTTTACATATTTCTTTTGTTGTCTAATCCATGAATAACTTTGGGAAAATTAATTTAGGCTGTCTACGTCCAGAGAGGAAGTAGCGACCTTGGTTGGTCGGCCATATTTGTCTATACCGGAAAATTGTAATGGCATAGCTCCAAGGTTGTACAATTTTGACTCAACAACATTAGTTGGAATCGGGAAAGGATTGTTATCTGCTTCAATTAATTCGGCCTTACAATCCTTCCACATGATTAACATTTGATGCAAAGAAGAGGGGACACACATATTAGCATGTATCCAATCTCTACCCAGCAAAGCATTGTAGTTGGCCTCTAAGTCCATTACGAAGAATGCTGTTAATCTAGATGTACTGCCAACCTCTACTTCTACAGGCGTTATTCCTAATGGCTGTACTGGGCTGCCAGTAAAACTGGCAAGCGAAATTTCGGCCGGTAGAAGATTGGCCTTTGTTTTTCCTAACCTCTTGAAAACGGAAGTTGGTAAAATATTGACCGAAGCCCCATTATTAATTAGGACTTTCGAAATTGGTCTTCCGTTGAAATTAGCTTTTATATACAGTGGTCGAAGATGTTTAGTCATGTTACTTGCTGGTTTTGGGAAACAGATCCCACCGCAAGTCATACCTAATTGTTGTTTGACCAACGATTCTGGCCGACTATCATTTGAAGATAAACAAATGGTTAATCGGCCATCTACTTTAACATCTATATCATCTTCTTGATATTTTGGTTGGTCTTCTTTTGCTTGAAATTCATAAGGGAGGGTGAAGACCATGTTTACCTGGGTTTCAGTTGGCAAGGTCCCAAATTGGATGAAATGTTCTCCGGGTTGCCTCTGATTGTCTTTTTCTTCTTTTCGACCACCAGGTTCTGTTTTGCCCCCTTTGTTGTTGTCAGCCCGAACCCACTTGTTCTGGCCCATTCTGATACCTCCTGTCCGTGCTAAGATTTGTTTTCTCTGTTCCGCAAATCTTCTCTGTGCATGCCTCAATTGTGTTTTGGTTAATTCGGTCTCCCTGTTCTGAGGGAACTTGGGATGTCTGACCTGTAACCATTTATTATTAGGCTGTGTTTGTGGAGGTTTGACCATTCTAGGTCGAGGAGATATTTCTATTTTCGCCCCAGGGGATGGTGGCTTCTCTCTACTTCATTTGGCCATCCAGGCCTGAGGGGATTTTTCGGCCTTATTTTTTGGGGATGGCAGCTTCCCTTTATCGGAGTTGACCCTTTTTTCGGGTGGAGACTTGTCGGTCTTGCTTCCTGATGATGGCCCTTTTTTGTCGCCGGTATTGCTCGATCCGGCATCCTCAAGTAGCATGTCGTTCCTCATAGAGACTTTAAAACTCATGCCTTGAGGGCTGAAGTCCTTTTTGACCTCTCTGGAGCCAATCTTGTCCTTACAATCCTGGGCTCGTAACTCAAAATCCGGCTTGTAGTCTCCTATTAATGGCCGACGACGTTTGTTTTCAATGATAGTTCGTTCGACCATATTTGTGGCATTGGTGAAATGCGAGTGCTGCTTTGGCCTAGCTAACTCCATGAAACATCTTCCACAATGGACTGGATATCCATTGATTAAACTATATTGCTGGAGTGATTGTTTCGACCATTTCCTATATTTGTGATAGGTGCCTGTAAAAGCGTAATCTGCCGGATTCGGCTCCCTCCTCGTAATGTTGAGCTTTCTCATGGTCGATTGTTTATGAGATTCGGCCTCTGCATGATTGTCCGAGGTGATTTTTCCTTTGCCTTTTTCTTTGGCCGCATCTGGTGTTGGTGGGGCGGCCACTTGCTTTTTCGACTCCTGCATATACAGCATGTTAATAGAAAACTCTGCAGGGAAAGGATCATCCTCATCTATTACATTCACATTTTTATCGGTTTCACTGAACTTCAACTTTTGTTCACCGATAGATTTTTGGATTGCATCTCTCAGAACGATGCAATTGTTTGTATTATGCGACCATAAGTCATGCCATTTACAATATTTTTTATTTTTTATTTCATCTCTTGATGGTATGACATGGTTTTCAGGCAACTTTATCTGCCTATCTTTGAGTAGAAAGTCAAAGATCTGTTCCGTTTTTGTCACATCAAAATCGTATCTTTTCTCTTTATAGTTATTGCTATTCGGCCTCTTTTGACCGTTTGATTTTGACTCCGTGACATCTGATTTAGCCCGTACTAGGGCTTTGCATGAATATGGCCTTGTTAGAGCTAATTCGGCCAAGGCGACTTCATTTTCCTGGTCGTCCTCGTCATCATTGGTGATCTCAAGGTAACCAGTATCTCTGTTTTGGTTCCTATAGTAGGTCCCTCTAGAGGATATCTTCCTCTGGTTCTCTTCTTCTAGAATTTTTTCATATCTAGAAACTGATGATAAGAGGTGTCCTAAGTCGATGAATTCTTGACCCACAAATCTTTTTCTATTCTCAATATTAAGGCCACCCATTACCATTTTTACACAATCAGACTGTGATAAGGTGGTCCTACATTTATTCTCTGCAGTACGGAATCTATAGATAAATACCTCTATTTTCTCTCCTGGCTCTTGGTACATCCGAGCCAAATCTCCGACTGTAACTTCGGCCTCTGCTCTATAGAATCTAAGATGGAATGTACGTTCCAACTCCTGCCACGTTGTTATTGACCCTGGTGGCAAGTTTACATACCAATCAAAGGCTGATCCCGTCAAGGAATTAGAAAATAGCCTTAATTTAAGGAAACTATTGGCCGCAGCTATCCCACACTGGGTAGTGAATCGGCCAACATGTTCATAGGTGGATTGTTTGTTATCTCCCGAAAATAATGAGAAGTCTGGAACTTTGTACTGTCTCGGGAACTCGTATAGTTGGTCGATATAATCTGGATATGGTTTGCTATATGCGGTCCTGATGTTAGGGCTACATAGACCACCCATTTGTTCCCTAATTATTTCGGTGACCTCATCCCTGTTGAGGTAAGGCCGATTTGGATGAACTGGTTCAAACATATTTCCCCCTAGCTGGTTTCCTAAGGGATATTCGGCCACATTTTGTTGGCCGTACATGTGATGGACATGGGGTGTAGGTATGGGATTGTGTGGAGTTTGGACTTGAGGGTATGCCTGTGTGTATTGCCCACTACTCTCTATAGGCCCCATTGGTACATTTTGGACTGGAGAATTGAAATTCGGTTGCCCCCCAGCATTTGTTGCTTGGGTTTGGCCGAACATCTGTTGCCCCCCAGGTATTGGGGAACTTGTAATGTTATTCGGTGCATAATTCATAGGAACTTCCTTTGTTCCACTTGGGCCAATGTGTGGCTTATACACAGGATTGTTGTAAGTCGTGTGTATGGGTGTATTAAACATTTGGTTTTGGTTCATACTGCCCATTTGACTTACTGGTTCAAAATTTACGCTCGGCCTTTGCTGTATTTTAACTTGGCCGTATTGAAAATTCTGATTTTCTACCATGTCTGTATTGCGGCCTCTATTTCTAACACTTGAGGCCGAGTCTTGATTCATCGCAGGACCGAGTTTTTCGGTCATAAAATCCATCACCCTATCCATATTCGATTTCAAACCACTGGCCACCATTTGGTTAGACTCTGTAAAAGTCTTTAAAATATTGGCCATTTGGGACATCATTGCTTGGCTTTGCTCATGCATTCTCTTATCAAAATGCATCCTGCATGCGGCTAAAACATTATTAGCCAAAGCCTGTTCTTGGGTTTCTCTAAATTCCTCAAGTCTTGCTTGAGTACTTGAGGCGGTATCATCAGGTGAGTCAAATACCTCTACATTCTCATTGGCTTTATCTCTCGTGTTATCTTTCTTAGGAGCCATAGAAATAAATTATTTTAACACTTAGGGTCCCACCGGGCGTGCCAAAAATGTTGGCTGCAAACCGGTTGTTTAGAAAGATGTGTGTGAGTTGCGGGCGTGCCAACTACAAACAATCAAATGAGTGCAGGTTCTCCTTGCCTTGAAGCCTCAAGGACTTTTTCAATGTTAAATA
>JAESVK010079759.1:0-10060 GCA_017140935.1 Hamamelis virginiana | reverse complement strand
ACCCCCCAACTTGAGTAATGCTAGTCCTCTAGCATAAACTTCCTATGCAACCACAGAGAACAAATCTAATGTAATCATATCATGCCTTCTTTCAAAATATCAAGTATAAAAACTTAACAATTCTCAATCGAATATTATCAATCCTGTTAAGCTCAACAACATTTGAACTTATAAATTTTCAATTATACTCAAGAGTGGACTGGTTAACCATTCGACTAAAAAAAATTCCAACTCGAAAAGTGCTCGATTGAAATTGTACTAAGTATAGAATTCTTAGCAACAAGATATGCGATAATCAAACTTATTCACATAAAAGGATCAAACGGAAATAGAAAGAAAAGAGTTCACATATGCATATCATATCAAACTTGCACATTCATATCAATAGACAATCATGATCAAAAGGGAACAATTAACTTTCATGAGAATCAAAAAGGTCTTAAAGCTCTGCAATGAACCGTGGTACTAAAAAAAAAACTGGATAACAAAAGACAAGGATGGCATATTTGTGACTTAGGTTCTACCCAGCCATCCTGGTTTCACAACCTAAACATCTTAACAAAATCAACTTAAACACCCAAAACTAAAGTTCAAACATCAGAAAAATCAAAATAATCTTCTGGTTCCATAGAAGTGTCAGCATTCTCTTCTTCTTCAACCACAGCTTCCTCTCCTGCTTGAGGAACTTTAGATGTAGAGGGGACTTCAGCAGCAGATGGTGCTTCAGTAGCAGGCGGTTCTTCATGAACAGGAGGAGCAAATTCAGACATATACTCCTCAGGAATGGGCGGCATTGGGTCAACTCCAAATCTCTCATACAACGACTGACTCCAAGCCTGCTGATTCATCTGAATCTCCCACTGGATCTCTTGCATCCTCAAAATCCGACCTATGCTCCGCTAATTCTCCAAAATATCTGCATGCATGGCGGTGAGCATCGCGTGCAGTGAAGGGGGAGGAATGATAGGATCTGGCACAGAACTAGATGATGCTCCTCGTGCCCTCAACCCCTGGGATGCCTGAGTGGCTCTAGCAGCCTCCGCCCTGGCACGTGGTCCCAATGATGACGCAGCTGGAGTAATGCCCCCTTCCCCATGTGAATACGGCTCCGAAGAAGTGATCCCTTGGTCAAGGCAAATCTGAGTGATCATCTGTGGGAATGGAATCGAGCGAGAAGATCTCGCTGAGATGTAATGACAGATATCCTCAAAGATCCATGCAGCCACATCAATAATAGTATCGCCCATAAACTCAATCAGTAAGTTCACTTCATCTAACTTTGAAGCACCCTCCGAACCACGGCAGTAAAGATTACAATGAATAATCTTATTCATTGTAGCATAATCTGGATGCATAAAGCCTATTGGGAACGTGCTCCCATCGTCTTTTGGAGGGGTGGGATTACTGTACACAATCTCCATAGCTGCATGTCTGGTTTTTGGCTCGTGGTTGGGGTGAGGATACTCTATCTCTGCAGGAGTAGGACGCTCAATCTTTAGAAACTCAGCTATATGGTCTGGAGTGAGTTGAACGACCTTTTTAGAACTCATTTTTGCTGTAATCAAATCCTTCTTCTCATCCTTCACTGCCACTGTATAGAAATTCCTCACTATTCCTTGCTTGTACCCCTTCCACTTCACTAACCACTGCCCCAAATTCCTTCGCTGAATTACACTCAACACCCTATCAAAAGAATCAAAGGCTTTCGCCTTCACAAACCTTTCCGGCTTGAATCCCTTACTCTTTATGAATTCTGCCCATGTCTGCTTCTTCGGTTTAGGTGCTCCGGTTTGTTTTGTGGGCTTTTCCTTGTGTGAGGTAGGAACTGAGCTCAACACCTTCCTAGGGTGGCCAGTAGGTCCAATCTCACCTATCTCAGGCTCGCCTTCGGATTCCTCTTCGGCTTCTACGGGCATTGACTTTTTAGGCATGTATTCTTCATCCGAATCCGATTCCGATGATGCATATTGAAGCACTGCTTTACCCTTGCCCTGTGGAGTCGGCTTAGACTTCTTTTGAGGTGGTTGTCTCTCAGACTCACCAATGGAAATGCTCTTAGCAGGTTCACGCGGTGGTTGCTTGCGTTTTTGAACCTTTTTCGATTTTTCTTTACGAGCTTTCTTTGCCTCTTGATCGGCTTTTTTCTTGGCTTCCTCCTCCGCTCGTTGCCTATCTTCCTCTGCTTGCTTTGCCTTAATGGCTGCCAATAACTCCTCAGTCTGCTTGACTCTTGCCATGTCTGTACTCAAGGTTTCACAAACAGTAATAGTAAGTTAACATTCAACATAATTTTCAGCAGCATTTCCCCATAAAAATGGAGCTTTCCCAAATCACAACAATTCTCAAATACGATCCACACAATTATTCTAAACCCATGAATTCAGAATTCATAACAAAAATCCAAATACAAAATAAGAACTTACCTTCTTCTTTAGAGATAAAAAAATATGCTCCCTCAAGCGTGTTTTATCTTGTTTATGCCCTCAAAACTCAAACTTTCAACAATGGAGAGGATTTGGATATGGGTTTACGTGAATGAAGAGTGGGTTTTATAGAGGGTTACGGTCTTATGAGAATGGGAGACGTGGGGGAAATGATAAGATTGAAGCTTTGAACTGGTGAGAAGTTACGAAGATGGAAGGTTGGAAGTGAGGAGAGATATGCCTCAGCTGGAATGGGAATGAATGAATGCGCACAACCGAAGCTCGAAAGTTGCAATGGCAGATGAAGGGGTGCTGGGTTGGTGCAGTTACGTGGGCAGCATGGGAATGGAAGGAGCAGTTCGTGGCTTATTGGAGAAGCCACGGACTTCAAGTTTTATACAATGGAATTTAATAAGTGGACGGTCTTTGGCAGTTTTAAAAAATTTTAACTCAGTTATCGATAGTTGAGTGTTACACTTATCGATAATAGACCTGCCCTGCTGCACACTTTCAAAAATCTGAAGAAGATAATTATCGATAATGGATAAATCAAGTTATCGATAATTGCCATTTTCTGGTACTGGTTGGTTTAAGCTGAGATTCAAATTACCGATAATTCCTATAGGAAATTATCGATAATGGGCAAAAAATTTTTTATTTTTATTTTGATTTTGAGGGAACAATTCTTTTATCAAAATGAAGATAGGTAGTACCTTTTTCTGACTGTATTTCCACAAGCCTGCTCTTTTCCTCATCTGCACTTCACTGTCCCAATCAACTGATTACTCAACTCTGTTCTGATTCACCCCATACTTAGCTTTCCCGAGCCACATTTCAACTGAATTTACATAATCCTCATTTGCACAATCACACCCATATTGATGAAACAAGGTTACCTAGGTATTGAAAAATCTGGCAATGAATCTCAAAGCTTCAAAATGGTCCTAAGGGAAACTTTGACACGAAAGAAATTTTTAGCTCGAAGGACTCCAAAGACGGCCTTAAATCATTTCCTAAATCAGTACAATTGTTCCAATATGATCATAATGCATTCACATAAATTATTCAAATTTCGATAAATGCGCAAAATGAATGGAATAGACAAAAACTCACAACGCAACTCCATTACCCCAAAATCTTGCCACAACGAGGCATGACTCTAATAATAAAAAGAATCTCACTCTCTTGAGCACATATTTGAAAATTTAACAAGTTCATAGATTCACATATGCAGGATCAAAAGATTCAATTTTGAATTTAATCAAGCATACTACAACTTGTATACTTTGACAATAAAAGGTATGCAATGATTACAAAAGCTTGCTAATATCCCATAATATGCACACAACAACTGATATTCAACAAAAAATTTTAAATGGGACCAAAATTTAGCACCACTAGTGCTCTCCCCCCAACTTAAGATCAACAGTGTCCTCAATGTTGAAAGAAAACCAAAAATAAAGACTATAACCCTAAAAATATATACAACTAATAAGAAAAGAAAAAGAAAACATTATAAAGACAGATTTATATATACAAACCCATATGTAAGTAGCGCACACTACTTACCCACCGGATCCTGGTAAACAGGATCAACCAAAAATTCTTCAGTTGCCTCAGACGAGAACGTTTCGAGAAAAGGTTTAAGGCATTGACCATTAACCTTGAAAACATTACCTGACTGAGGGTTAAGAATATCTACCGCTCCATGCGGATAGACTTGATGTACAATGAAAGGTCCTGTCCATCTTGACCTTAACTTTCCTGGAAATAGATGGAGTCGAGAATTGTACAATAGAACTTTCTGTTGGGGTTCAAAATGTTTTCTCACAATATTTTTATCATGGAAAGCCTTGAGTTTCTCTTTATACAATCTCGAACTGTCATAGGAATCCCTTCTAATCTCCTCTAACTCATTGAGTTGTAATTTTCTGTGCTCACCAGCTTGAGTCAAGTTATAATTCAAATTTTTAATGGCCCAATATGCTTTATGTTCCAATTCAACCGGTAAATGACAAGCTTTACCATAAACTAGATTATAGGGAGACATTCCCAACACCGTTTTGAAAGTAGTTCGATAAGCCCATAAGGCATCAATTAGCCTTTGCGACCAATCCTTACGGTTGGGATTCACAGTTTTCTCCAAAATATTCTTTATCTCCCTATTGGCTAATTCAGCTTGACCATTGGTTTGTGGGTGGTAAGCAGTCGAAACTTTATGTGTAACTCCATATTTCTGCATAAGTTTTGCAAAAGGTTTGTTACAGAAATGGAGTCCACCATCACTTATGATTGCTTTAGGCATTCCAAACCGACTAAGAATATTTTCTTTTAAAAATTTTAAAACAACAGAATGATCATTAGTCTTAGTTGGAATAGCCTCTACCCACTTGGAAACATAATCAACTGTAAGTAAAATATAGAGATTTCCACAGGAAGAAGGAAAAGGTCCCATGAAATCAATGCCCCAACAATCAAAAATTTCTAAAATCAATATTGGAGTCAAAGGCATCATATTCCTACGGGTTATCCCTCCTAACTGTTGGCATCTCTCACAGGATTTACAGAATTGATAAGAATCTTTGAAAAGAGAAGGCCAGTAAAAACCACATTGCAGTACTTTCGCCGATGTCTTCTTGGCAGAGAAGTGTCCTCCACAAGCTTCAGAGTGGCAAAACAATAAGATTGATCTTTGTTCATTCTCTGGAATACACCTGCGAATAATCTGATCAGCACAGCACTTAAACAGATAAGGGTCATCAAAGAAAAAGTATTTAACTATAGATAAGAACTTTTTCTTGTCTTGGGAATTCCACTCAGATGGAATTTGTTTAGTCACAAGATAATTAACAATGTCAGCAAACCATGGACTAGTAACAAGAGAAAACAGCTGCTCATCAGGAAATGTTTCAGAGATAGGTTGAGTTTCGAAAGAATCGTCAAAGATGATTCGCGACAAATGGTCGGCCACTACATTCTCAACTCCTTTTTTATCTCTGATTATTAGGTTAAATTCTTGGAGGAGAAGGATCCACCTGATTAATCTTGCCTTAGCATCCTGCTTAGTAAACAGATATTTTAAAGCAGAATGATCAGTAAAGACTATAATAGGGGTTCCTATCACGTATGACCTAAATTTGTCCAATGCAAATACTACTGCCAGAAGTTCTTTTTCAGTGGTAGTATAATTCATTTGTGCATCATTTAATGTTCTGCTGGCATAGTAAATAACATGTGGCTTACCATCTTTGCGTTGCCCTAGCACCGCCCCTATAGCATAATCACTTGCATCACACATCAATTCAAAAGGCAGATTCCAATCAGGGGATTGCATAATTGGAGGGGAAATCAGAGATTCTTTTAATTTTTTAAAAGCTTCCTCACAATCAGCATTCCATTCAAATGGAATATCTTTTGAAAGTAGACGGCACAAAGGTCGTGCAATTGCACTAAAATCCTTAATAAACCGTCTATAAAAACCTGCATGCCCTAGAAATGAGCGAATGTCTTTTACACTTTTAGGGGAAGGTAACTTAGCAATTAACTCGATTTTCGCCTTATCTACTTCAATGCCCTTTTTCGACACTATGTGTCCAAGGACAATTCCCTGATCTACCATGAAAAGACATTTTTCCCAATTCAAAACAAGGTTCTTTTCTTTACAACGAAGTAATACCATTTCCAGATTAGTCAAACAGTCATCAAAAGAATCACCAAAAACTGAAAAATCATCCATAAATACCTCGACGATTTTCTCTACCATGTCACTGAAGATTCCCATCATACATCGCTGAAATGTACCTGGAGCATTACATAGGCCGAAAGGCATGTTCTTGAAAGCAAAGGTTCCAAATGGACATGTAAAAGTTGTTTTCTCCTGGTCTTCCATAGCAACTTCTATTTGATTATACCCGGAGTATCCATCTAAGAAATAGTAATAAGCATGCCCTGCCACTCGTTCCAAGATTTGATCAATGAAAGGGAGTGGAAAATGATCCTTCCTAGTGGCCTCATTCAACTTCCTATAATCTATACACACACGCCACCCAGTAGTGGTGCGTGTAGCAATTGAATCCCCCTTTTCATTAGTCACTACTGTTATTCCAGATTTCTTAGGAACAACATGAATTGGACTTACCCATTTGCTATCAGCGATTGGATAAATGATGCCCACATCCAACCATTTCAACAATTCCCTCTTAACCACATCCTTCATGATGGGATTAAGACGCCTTTGAGGCTGGTGAGTGGGTTTAACATTTTCCTCAAGATTAATAAAATGGGTGCATATAGTAGGGTTTATTCCTCTAAGATCTGCAATAGACCAGCCTAATGCAGTTCTATGTTTTCTTAGCACCTCTAACAGTTGGATTTCTTGGTTAATCTTCAAGTGAGAAGAGATAAGCACAGGAAAAGTGTCATTTTCTCCCAAGAATGCATATTTCAAATCAACTGGTAGAGTCTTCAACTCCAGCATTGGTGGTTCAACAGATGATGGCAATAATTTCTTTTCTGATGGGGGTAGTTCCTCAAAACGAGGTACCCAACCACTCACCTCCATCACAACATCATTATTTAAAACAGGGAATTTAGAATTTACCTCTTCTTTCATACTTACCTCTCCACTCTGATTCTTTATAAGATCATCACTCTCATCATCAGACTTTACTTCAGATAGAAGTTCCAAGTGCTCTTGAACAACTGTCTCGATCAAGTTTACTTGTTGATTTTCCTCAGCATCATCACTTTCTTCCATTTGCCTGCAAACATTGAAAATATTTAAATTAACTGTCATATTTCCAAAAGAGATTTGCATAACACCATTTTTACAATGAATAATGGCATTAGAAGTGGCCAAAAATGGTCGTCCAAGGATGATTGGGATTTGAGTCCCTGAATCTGGTACAGGCTGAGTTTCTAACACAATGAAATCCACAGGGAAATAGAAGTTATTGACTTGCACTATAACATCATTCACAATCCCCTTAGGCCGTTTCACACTACGGTCTGCTAATTGAAGATTGATTGAGGTTGGTTGCAACTCCCCTAAATCCAATTGTTGATACACATGATATGGAATTAGGTTCACACTTGCCCCAAAGTCAATAAGTGCATGCTCAATTTTATGTTCACCCATAACAATTGGAATTGTAGGGCACCCTGGGTCTTTAAGCTTAGGTGGAGTATTGGCTTTCAAGATAGAACTAGCCATCTCAGTCATAAAAGCATCCTTAGGAACATTTGTTTTCCTTTTCTGAGTGCATAAATCTTTTAAAAATTTTGCATAAGCCGGCACTCTTTTGATAGCCTCTAACAAAGGGAAATTGATTTTTACTTCTTTAAACATGTCCAGAATCTCAGTATTATCAGTAGGTTTCTTGAACTTTTTAAGCCTTTGAGGAAAAGGTGCAGGAGGAGTATAGAGTTTTTCAACAACCTGTTCAGGTTCTTTTTCCTCCTCATGTTCCTTAGGAAATTGATGTTCAAGTTCAGATAATTCATTTTGTATTTCCTCCCCCCTTTTTTGTGGACTTGAATCCAAAATAATTTTGTTTTGAACCAATTTCGGGTGGATGGTTTTATCAACTGTTTTACCACTCCTAAGAGTAGTGACTGCCTGAACTTGTTCAACATTTCCCTCACTAGTACCCACAGATTCAACATTATTCTGTCCTTTAGGTGCTTGAAAGGATTGTGTAGGAAACTTACCTTTCTCCTGCTGCAATGTACCTACAGAAGTGTTAAGTTTAGAAACCTGCATTTTCAACTCATTGACAGAATTACGAATGTCGGTAATAGAAACATTCTGACTTTGAATAAATTGAGTGACAATATCTTCCAAATTTCTCTTATGTGGAGGTTGATAAACAGGAGGATTTACCTGATTTTGCTGAGGAGCAAAATTTGCTTGATTCTGAGATAGTGCAAAGTTAGCATTAGGGTTTGGTGAAAACCCTTGTGCTTGAGGTTGGTAATTTGGAACATTACCTGGTTGATTCTGGAATTGCCCTTGAGGGTAATATCCTTGCTGATGTTGCTGCTGTGGATGGAACTGCTGTGAATTCCCTTGTGAAGGACCTGCATTTTCATTTCTCCATTTAAAATTCGGATGATTTCTCCAATTTGAATTGTAAGTCTCTCCATAAGGAAAATTTGACACTTTCTATTGTGTTCCTTGGTAAATGGCATTCACACTGGCCTGGTCATTACACGACTCTTTGAAAGTAGGATACGAGGGACAATCATCAATTGAATGCCCTTGTATATTACACAGATTACAGAATTCAACTTCCTTAGGAATAGGTAATGTAGAAACTTCATTTACCTTTTTCATTTCCAAGGCTTCTACTTTCTTCGTCAATTGAGCTAATCTAGCCTGAGTCTCATCTGGTTCTTTTACAGAAAATTTTCCACTAGCTGTTGGGTTTCGAGACGTTTCTGGAATAGTGTTAACTTCCCAGTCACGTGCTCGTGCAGAAATAAAATCCAAATGCTCCCAAGCCTCATCAGGACTTTTTTCAAAAAACATGCCATTACTCATCATTTGAGTGAACATTTTGGTATCAGAAGATAACCCTTGATGAAAATAATTTATGAGTTGGCTTAAATCCATGCCATGATGAGGAATTGCATAAGTTAAACTTTTGAATCGTTCCCAAGTTTTGGCAAAAGATTCATTGGTTTTCTGTGTAAAACATTGTAATGCCTTCATTAAAGCATTAGTCCTCTCTGGTGGGAAAAATTTATCAAAGTATTGCTGCTGCAATTGAGTCCATGAGAAAATAGTGTTCTCCCTAAGATACATCAACCATTTCTTAGCTAGGTCTCTAAGAGAGAAAGAAAACATTCTCAAACAAATTATATCGTGTGGTGCGCTAGTATACAACATTGTCCCACATGCTTCTTCAAAGTCATGCATGAACTCATATGGATCCTCTGACTCAAACCCATGGTACAAGGGTAAGAGTCTCACCATATCAGGTTTTATTGGAAATTCTACCGCGTCACAAGGCAACACGATACAACTAGGTAAAGAATATCTCTGAGGATGAAGAGTCTCTCTAAGAGTTCTTCGCTGAGGTGCTAATGGTTGGTTTAAGGCTTGGTACTGAGGATATTGATTATGAACTACTCTCCCAACAACTTGAGGTGGTTCATTGAAATTTTGACCATTAGTACCTTGATTTTGACCACTACCTATACCAGTATTATTTCCAATACCACTTCCACTTCCTTCAGCATTTTGAGAATTTAAAACTTGTTCAGGATCAAAATGAGGGTTCTCCATATGAGGAAATTCCATATGAGGAAATTCCATTGGAAAAGATTCAAGTATGCTACTAACAGAAAAATTAGAACTTATATTTACGGAGTTTTCTTGATCAACTCTTACAAGTCTATCGAATTCGCCTCGAATCCAATTAGACATGCACTAATTAAGAAGAAATACTCTGGTGATAATTACAATGGTTAAACAACAATCAATGGAAAAAACTTACCGGACTTGCAATGAAATTACAAGTTACCTCTAGCTACTTCAGATTTGATTGCTTCTCAAATGTTGCCAATCCCCGGCAACGGCGCCAAAAATGCTTGCGCGTATAAAGTGCAGTTCAATCCCAAGCGTAGGATCTATC
>JAESVK010079741.1:0-14149 GCA_017140935.1 Hamamelis virginiana | reverse complement strand
CAAATCCGATGGTTCAGGGTTCAAAACGACCGTGTTTTGATCCTCCACATTTTTAGAATGTTTTTGGGTTAAAATCAATTGACCATGGTCAAGGGTTTTAGCAAAAAGCTAGCCAATTGACCCGGTTGTGCCAAAATTGGTCATATGACCATTCTCTGTTTTGTAAAATTGATCAATTAGGCTTGCACCACTTCTAAAAACATGGTTTCAACATGAAATTGGCACTTAACAACATGTTTTGAAAATCTTTTGTTTTGGTGAAAACGACCAATTCACGGTCAATTTGATCGAAACCCTAATTCGGCTCATCCTTACCCGTGGGATCGATTTTGGGAGAATCCATCCCAACCATTCAAAGGCTCAATTGACGCACCAAATACACTCCCCACATCCACATAAACCTCATGAAACAATCCGTTTCGAATTCGGAGGTCATTCGGAAATTATACGAGAAAAAGGACGAAAATGCCCTTCAAGTCGCAAAAACCCTAATTACCTATCGAGCTCTCATCAGAATGCCATGAAAATTTACAGGGATGTTCTAAAACACCTTAAAAGTCAAATGCAATACAAATGGGTTGATTCCAATCCGAATGTACACATGAAATAATGAAATGTCCTTTTCCTCAGCAAAGGGCAATTTGGTCAATTTGGTCTTTACGAGGCCAATTCCTCACCCAATGATCAGCTATTCTAGTTGATCATTTGCATGGACATATGGTAGAAATAAATGGTAAAAATGGGGTGTCCACAGAAGCCCCTCGTTGGTGTTTCATGGCTTCGCCATGTAATACCAACGAAACAAAATGGCATCCCATTTTTGCCGCAACAAAAGAGGGATGATTCAACCATCATCTCACAAACATTGAGATTTATTTCCTGAACAAATCCAGAATGAAAATAATTCTTGGAAGTCACACTTCCAATTATTTCAAAATCAATCACATCAACAAACCACAAAACAAACATTTATGTGATATCTCACTCACATAAGCATACACAAATCATTATTTTATGTGATACTTCTCTCACATAAACACATGCAGGTTATCATCTTATGTGATACTTCTCTTACATAAAATAGTTCAGACTCATTATTTCTATGGTACATCTCCCATAAGAAATATTATTTATATAGTACTTCTCCTATATAAACATTTTCAACCCATTATTCTATGCTTCACATAAAACAATTCAAACTCATTGTTCATATGGTACATCTCCCGTATGAACATATTATCAATTATATGGTACTTCTCCCATATAAGCCATTATTTTATGTTTCACATAAAATAACCTCAAATCATTCAAAATGTCATTTCATGCTTCACATAAAATAACTCAAGTTCATCGTTCACATGGTACATCTCCCATGTGAACCTATCATCAATTATATGGTACTTCTCCCATATAACCCATTATTTTATGTCTCACATAAAATAATCTCACATCACTATTTCATGTCTCACATGAAATATTTCAAACACATTATTTTATGTTTCACATAAAACAAATCAAACCCATCACTTTATATGGTACATCTCCCATATAAGCCTCTAAAATCAACTCTTTACATGGTACATCTCCCATATAAAGATCATTATTTTATATTTCATATAAAATAATCTCACATCACTATTATAAAACAATTCAAATTCATTGTTCATATGGTACATCTCCCATATGAACAAATTATCAATTATATGGTACATCTCCCATATAAAGCATTATTTTATGTCTCATATAAAATAATCACACCCCATCATTTTATGTTTCACATAAAATAATTACAAGCAAATCAAAGTGTTATTTCATGCTTCACATAAAATAACTCAAATTCATAGTTTACATGGTACATCTCCCATGTGAACATATCATCAATTATATGGTACATCTCCCATATAAAGCATTATTTTATGTCTCACATAAAATAATTACACCTCATCATTTTATGCTTCACATAAAATAATCACATAAGACAAATCAAATAGTTATTTTATGTCTCACATAAAATAACTTCAAACTCATTGTTCATATGGTACATCTCCCACATGAACACAGCCTCAATTATATGGTACTTCTCCCATATAAAATGTTATCAAAATCATCATTTCAAAATCATCATTCAAAATCAACATTCAAAATCATCATTTAGTGGTAATTTCCATGCAAAACATGAACTAATTTTGGAGGAAATTGACCGAAAAAACAAAAAATTGAGAAAATCAAGTTGGGGCACACTGGTGGCCGTCCTAGCCTGGACGGCTGGCCGTCCTAGGCTGGACGGTTGGCCGTCCTAGCTAGGACGGTCACCATGTGTGACCCGAATTTTTTTTTGCCTTTTTAAACCCCTCATTCTCACATGCACTCTTGTGCTCACTCTAAACCACTTCCAAGCTTGGTTTTGCTCCAAAACCCTAGCTTTTGATCTTCAATCCACACATACTCAACCAAAACATTGGTTCATATTCTTAGCAACACAAAATCACCCTCATCTCCTCAAGTTCTTCAAATTGTCTTCATTTGGTGTGAACCTCTCCATTTCTCACATACTCCATTCTCTTCAAAAATGGATCAATTACCTCCACCTTACTTAAAATATCCGTTCTTGGAAGTCAAGGCTAGATACAAGGCACCCTCATATGGAGATTCCCATCCACCATCTCTACTCTTGGAGCCTAGAACACATCTTTCATATATTCACTCCAAAGACAATGTAAGTTAAATTTCCTTAATAACTCTTGATTCATATGCAATTGGTTGAATTGAAATGCTTGTTTGCATGCTGATTGTTGATTTTCATATCATTGTAACCTTTGGGAAAAGCATGGGAGCCCCATTTCATAGCTTCACAAGCTTGCGAATGGTGCACACCAAGTGTTTGATGAAATGTCTCAATGAAGTAAACTTTGATTTTTCAAATCAAACATATCCTAATCATGTTTCAATGATTTTTGTAGGATTTTAGAAAGTATTTGCCATGATCAATCTTCTTAGAAAACATCATTTTGAAAATATGCATATCACATGTTTGATAAAATGCCTCAATGACACCATCATCCATTTTCTTCTTTACAAGCCATTTCATGTCAAGTAAAGTACCTCAAAAATTTTCTATGATGTTTAATTTGATTAAAACACCATCAATTTTGAATTTGAAACATTTTGGATTTTGGTGACACCACCCATGCCTTTGATAATAAATTGTGTCATACAACATGCACACATCTTTTGTAAAAACCTTTTGAAAATGTATTGATCATTTTGGTTCATTCAAAGCATAAATTTTACTTCATTTCATGATATGTAAATCAATAGTCATGCTTGCATTGCATTTGAATCAAAGTTCCTTTAGAAATAACAACATTTGCTTTGTTGTGAATATAACCCCAAATGTGCTTATGCAGCCCAATTTCGAAATCCGTACAAGATACTCCTTTGGTAAGCTCATCAAATGGTGGGAATTAATGGAGACACGCCAACCCCAAGCTAAGGCCATTGTTGAGCAAGCTGGCTTTAAGTTCTTCTTGGATTCTCTCTGGCTCGACAACATGGATCGAATGGCCATGATTGCTCTCTCTGAACTCTGGTGGGACACCACCAATACCTTCCACTTCGGGTTTGGGGAAATGACTATGACCACATTTGACTTCACTATGATTACAGGACTTCATATTGGAGGCCAACCACTCGCCTTTTATGACAAAGCTCACACTGATGAAGAATACTTGTACAACCTTTTGGGCGTTGAAAATGTTCCTCTGACAAAAAGAGGAGTCAGGCGCTCTTGGCTCTATAATCACTTTAGCATTCAGAGTGAAGAGGAGGGAGGGGAACCCGAGGATATTGCCCGTGCATTCATTTTGTATCTGCTCTCATGCACTCTCTTTGCAGGTACACAGGACATAGCCCCTCTAGGCTTTTTGAAGAGTTTGGAGATTACGGATAATATTCATCTGTATGACTGGGGCGGAGCTGCATTAGCGACCATGTATCGCTCCATGTGTGACAAATCACGAGATGCTGCTCAAGACTTCGGCGGCTTAGCTTTCATATGGCAGGTACTGATATCTGATGTCTTTAAATAAAATCTCTCTAAATCTTTGTCAATTTCTTGATCTTTCTCTCATGCAGGTATGGGCATTCATCTACTTGGGACTTGGTTGTCCTCTCTTGAAAGAGGGGGTTAACCAATGGCCATTTCTAGCTCGCTTTGATCCATGCCACAGGAAGCACTCCAACCTCCATAGGTATGATTATGCTGCTGCCAAAGCTATCCTTGCCGGTCTCACTGCAGAACAGGTAAAATCCCAAACCACTGTCTTTCTCTTAAATCTTCGAAATTCAACTCTCATACTCTTTATAATCTTCAGGTGAACTGGGACCCATGGGGTACTTGGAGGACTACTTTGGCTCCCCCTCACATGCATAGTGTACTCCTAACACATAGGCGAATTTTGTTTGAGGGGCCTGCTGGCAGGTACTGGTACTTGGGTGAAAAAGTCTGTCGCCAAGTCTACGGAAACATGGATGCAGCTAGAGTGCCTTTTCTGCCTCCTGCAAATATGCGCCATACTGATAAACTGAAGGGTGAGGCCCTGTTAGAGTCTAAGAGAGGAGTGGATCTTTCTGCTTTCCTTTTCTCTGATGCGAGCTACGAAGTCTTCTGTCAACAATTCTTGATGCGCCCCTTGGCGACTGGAGAACCTCCTCAAAGGGTATGTAAATATACCACTTTCTTTCGTCCCTGTAAATGCAATCACAAAACTTCATCTTTATGTCCACAGAGTCGCCGTTCCCGGGGTCAAAGCTCTAGAGCTGCTGTTAGTGATGATGATCAAGAAACAAATAGGCCTCCTGCCTTGCAGCCTGCAGATTGGAACATAGAACTAATAGTTGAAGACAATTTCGTGACTTCTACTATTTCACGACCTTCAGTCGATGAAGGATATCACATAGACCCATCTTACGAACAGGTGAACCTCCCACTGAATCAAACAACTGCACATGCATTCCCACTGATATACTGACATCATTTATTTCTGATAGGTCCCTCGAGAGTATTGCCAGGATTACATCGATCTTACTACTGCCATGAGGCGTGACCTTCGCAGGATGAGCTTGAGGACTTCCGCTCTCACTCGTCAACAGGTAACTTCAAATCACATTCTCAAATTCATCTTCCTTCCCTTTTCACAAACTGATCAAACTGTGAACACCGTTTCAGGCACTTGACCCACCACGTCATTCTTCAGCTGGCGAGGGATCTAGCAGAGGGATAAGGAGGAACTCTCGAAGACGTTGATCAATCCTCTATGAGGCACGGGGTTTCTTTTTTGAAAAGCATATGTAATTTGTAAACATTTGTACTAAAACAGGTTTTCTCACTTTTATGGTGTATGTACATGACTGGAACTGTTCTGGCCATTATCTGCTCCGTTCTCTAGGTTATTTTGTGGTGATTTTGGTAGGGTTGAAGTGTAATTCTTTCTATTGAGCCACCCGATTGCTTCGCCAAATGGGAGTCAAACAGACAATTCCATTTCTCTTAGAGCATACTTACACTTCCAAGGCGATCTCTCCATCGATGGTAAAGGTTTTGATGTCAAGGTGGCCATCTGTATTGCGCACAACTCACATTGATTTCTCTCATGGGCCTTTTGAACTGGATGAGACTTATAGGCAATGGTTATCTCAGAATATGGGTACTCGGGGACAAGAAATGAAGGCTAGGATCTCATGACTTATCGAAAGTCTCTCATCTGAAGAGCGAGGGGACACTTCGTCACTTCCACCTAATGCTTTACAAGTAGTACTTTACAAGAGAAGAAGAGATGATGACTCTGAAGAAATTTCAAGGAAGGAACGAAGGATTTGACAGAACTTTTGAAACATATTTCCCATGCTTTTTATTATTCAGAATGAATGGAATTAGAATCATATGGCATGTAATAGACCTTTGAAAGGTTTCTCTTTATTTCATGAATAAAAGAATTCTATCTTTTTAGTTTTGAATAAATCACAGCAAATAATTGCAATTGAAAACAAACACAGGGTTGTTTTGCCATAGGAAATTGGACCGCACCCAAGGTAACTTTATGGGCTGCCTACATATCTCCATCCTTTGAATATTTCTTTTCTTCATAAAACTTTCAACTTTCTTGTTTTGAATACTTGGAGAATCAGGTCCTTGTAGTTCATGGGATCAATTGAAAAGCATTTTTTTTTGAATGCTCTACTTTTTGCCTAGGCAGCCTTTGCAGGTTTTCTACCTAGCGAGCTCTTGCCCTAATTTTTGCCTAAGCAGCCTTTTCAGGTTTTCTACCTAGCGGGCTTTTCTTCTTTTTTTATTTTTATTTATACATAATACTTTTTCAATTGATCCAAATTGGTAGGTTGAGAGAATTCGATCCCATCTATGTCCATAAGACGCACGGCTCCGCCTGATAGTATCTCTTTGATGATGTAGGGTCCCACCCAACTTGGCTTGAACTTCCCTCTTGGTTCATGAATTGGCATTCTGATTTCTTTGAGTACCAAATCCCCTTTCTTTAAGCCCCTGTTTTTAACTCTCTTGTTGAATGCTCGAGCTATCCTTCTCTGATAACCTTGAACATGGTATAGGGCCCTCAATCTCTTCTCGTCAATTAGTGACAGCTGCTCATATCTATCCCTCATCCAATCGACTTCTGCTAGTTGGCTTTCCATAACTACCCTTAGTGAAGGTATCTCTAACTCAATTGGTAACACTGCTTCCATACCATACACTAACGAGTAAGGCGTAGCCCCAGTTGACGCCCTAATGGATGTGCGATAGCCCCACAATGCTAGAGGCAACTTCTCATGCCAATCATTGTACGTATCAGTGGTCTTCTTCAAAATGGTTTTCAAATTCTTATTAGCTGCCTCCACTGCTCCATTAGTCTGCGGACGGTAAGGAGATGAATGGTGATGTACTATACCATATTTCTTAAGAAGCTCTTCGGTCTCTTTTTTGAAATGTTGCCCATTGTCTGAAATAAACTCACGTGGCACTCCATACCGGTAGATGATGTTGCACTGTATGAACTTGGCAACCTGCTTAGCATTCAAAGTCTTGTACGACGCTGCTTCTACCCATTTGGTAAAGTAATCTATGGCCACTAATATGTACTCGTGCCCATTCGAGGCTGCAGGAGTGATCTTGCCGATGATATCAATGCCCCATGTTGCAAATGGCCATGGTGATGACATGGTAGTGAGTGGCATGGATGGCTGATGCTTACCACTTGCAAACACTTGGCACTTATGGCATTTCTTAACATGTTTAGCACAATCACTTTCTAAGGTCAACCAATAGTACCCCAATCTCATAATCTTCTTTGCGAGCATATACCCATTCATATGTGGAGCCCCAGCCCCTTCATGTATTTCCTGAATGATCCGTTCTGCTTCATCTTCTGTTACACACAAGAGATGGACACCGTCATAAGATCTTTTATACAATTTCCCACTGCACAAGATGAACTGGCTAGCCAACCTTCTCAAAGTCCATCGGTCAACATAGGATGCTTCTGGCAGATACTCCCCTTTTTCTAAGTACTGCTGAATATCATGATACCACGGCTTCCCGTCGTTTGGTTCTCCTTCCCTTAGGGCACAACAGTAGATGGGTTCTTCTCTAGATTCAATGATCATCGGTGCTACTCCCCCTTCCATTGGGATCTCCGCCATAGATGCTAGAGTGGCTAAGGCATCCGCAAACTTGTTCTTTTGCCTAGACAGGTAAAAGAATTTTATTTGACGGAATTCTTTCGCCAGTGTCTCTAGATAATCGTGATATGGCAGTAGCTTCTCATCCTTAGTCTTCCATTCTCCTCTAGTCTGGCATATGATAAGGGCTGAATCCCCATACACTTCGAGCTCTTCTACTCCCAAGGCCAATGCCGATTCCAAGGCTAAAATGCAAGCCTCATACTCAGCTATGTTATTGGTTGCCTTAAAGTTCAGTTTCACTGCTACAGGTATCATCACATCTTCAGGTGTCTCCAGACAAACTCTTATGCCACATCCTTTCCTATTCAATGCTCCATCAAAGTGCGCTTTCCACACCTTCTTCTCTACCACAAGGATTTCTTCATCCGGGAACTGGTAATTGCAATTGTCTGCTTGTGAAGTAGCACATTCTGCCAGGTGTTCCGCTATAGCTCTTCATTTTACTGATTTCTGCAGTACATACTGAATGTCGAATTCTGACAATAACAATAACCACCGCGCTGTTTTATATGACAAAGCAGGCTTCTCAAACAGATACTTCAATGGGTCCATTCGACTAATCAAGAGTACTTGGAAAGACATCATGTAATGGCGAAGCTTTTGAGTTGCCCACACCAATGCCACACATGTCTTTTCCAGAGCACTATAATTCACTTCATAATCCGTCATCTTCTTGCTGAGGTAGTAGATGGCATTCTCTTTCAAGGATTCTTCAAGATATTGAGCTAACATAGCTCCCATCGCGGTTTCGGTGACAGTTAAGTAGAGTAATAACGGTTCACCTTGTCGCGGGGGAACCAGTATTGGTGGGTTGCTCAAATACCTTCTGATGGTATCAAATGCCTCTTGACATTCCTCATTCCACTTAGTCGGTACATCCTTATTTAGCAGCTTGAAAATCGGCTCGCAGATAGTCGTCAACTGAGCTATGAAGCGGCTGATAAACTGAATTCGTCCCAAAAATCCCCGGATTTCCTTTTCTGTCTTTGGTGGTTGCATCTCCATGATGGCTTTGATTTTCCCTGGATCTACTTCTATCCCTCTCTGTGTGATCATAAAACCGAGCAGCTTCCCAGCAGTCACTCCAAATGCACATTTCTGAGGGTTCAGACGCAGCTTGTACTTGATAAGTCTTTCAAAGAACTTCTTCAGAGCAGCTAAATGTCCTTCCCTATCCACAGACTTCACAATCATATCATCTACGTACACTTCCACTTCCTTGTGAATCAAATCATGCAGCAATGTGGTAGCCATCCTTTGGTATGTCGTGCCAGCATTCTTAAGGCCGAAGGGCATAACCCGATAACAAAATGTCCCCCATTGTGTAATGAAAGCTGTCTTTTCCATATCTTGGGGAGCCATTTTGATCTGGTTGTAACCCGAAAAGCCATCCATAAAAGACAAGAGTGCATGGCCAGCAGTGTTGTCGACCAATACATCTATATGAGACAGAGGGAAATCATCCTTAGGACACGCCTTATTGAGATCTCTGAAATCAACACACATTCGTACTTTCCCGTCCTTCTTAGGCACTGGAACGATGTTGGCTAACCATTCTGGGTACTCCACTACTTGTAGAAATCCGGCATTCATCTGCTTGATCACCTCATCCTTAATCTTCAAGGCCCATTCTGGCTTCATTCTCCGCAGCTTCTGCTTGACCGGCTTCATGTTCGGATCGGTGGGGATGAAGTGCTGTACAATGTCGGGATCTATGCCTGGCATATCTTAATACGACCATGCGAAAGCTTCAATGTTTTCTTCAAAACCTCTACCAATGATTCTCTCTCTTGCGGCGACAATGTTGATCCAATTTTAATTATTTTAGGTGATTCATCCGTCCCTAAATTGATTGAAATTAATTCATCCATGTTAGGTTGAGCGTGCCCCTTTCCATATTGCTCGCCGAGCTCAGGAGGAACATCCTCTCGCGGGTCTATATTCATGCCATACAAATCCAATGATGATAAAAAAGAGACGCTGCAAGAGAGATAAGAAGAGAATGAATACTTCTTTTATTATTTGAAAGTTGAATAACAGAACACAGAAGATGAAACAAACCGACACTCGTACCTCTTCAAATGAGGTTGAGGTTTTTTATTGAAAACAAGGAAATCCTACACTACTACAAAGAAAGCAGGGAAATCCTATTCTACTGAAGACACCTACAAGTTATCATCAGATGGAAGTGACTCGATCTCTTCACAATCATGGATGAAAGGACAATCTTCAAAGCCCCAGTTTGATAAGGGTGGAGTTGTAGGTTCAATTGGGTAGATCGCCCCGACTTCATAAGTATGCAATTCGAGACACAGAACCGCCTGCTCGGGCTCTCTTTCGATAGCCTGTACACACTCGAACCCTAACAGTAGCACTTCTGATGACTCTTGGCTGATCTCACAGATTGGCACTCGACTATTTCGGTTCATCTCCATATCCCATTTCAAAGTGACCACTGACCCCTGATAAGGAAACTTAATCTTCTGGTGAAGTGATGACGGTACAGCCCCGGTCGGATGAATCCACGGTCTTCCCAAAAGCAGATTAAAACTGGCTGGCACATCTAGGATCTGAAAATCAACATTGAATTCAACTGGCCCAATAACAACTGGAAGAGTCACCATTCCCACAACTTCTCTGCGAGTGTTGTCATAAGCCCTGACAGTCTGTCCTGATGGCGAAAACTCAGATGGTTCAATCCCCAATGTAGTAGTAGTACTGAGCGGACACACATTCAACACTGACCCATTATCAATTAAAACTGAGGGAACTCTTTTCCCCAAAATATCCACAGTGATATACAGAGCTTGCAGATGATTACTCCCGCTCTCGGGTAAGTCAGATTCAGTAAATGAGATGAACGGTCCATGATGAACCGGATTTACTAAACCTACCAAACCCTCAGGGGACGTATCAATAGGAACCTGCACCTGATTCAACAACCGAAGCACTGTCTGTCTATGTTTCTGTGAAGCCATGAGCAATCCCCAAATGGTAATGTTAGCCTGTGTTCTCTTCAACTGTTTCAGTATCTCTTCCTCTTTTTCTATAACATCTGATCGCTGACCCTTCTCTAATTCCCCCAACGGGTTACTGGCTTCCAAATGAGCTGGCTTGAAATGGCGTCCGCCTCGAGTCAGATGGTCTACTTCCTCATCACTGGCCCACAGATTCTCTATGGTCTCAGGTGTGCTCATGAGATCCTCCCATTCAATCATACCGATCAAATCACTGTCTTCCCCGGTGATCTTCACGACTAAAGAAGTTTCATTCTCAAACTGTTTCTGCATGGTATCCTGACTCAACCCTTCGGGTGAAGAAGGAATATCTGGTTCAACTTCTGCAGGTAAATCATCCCACCCCGTTAGAATGATAGGTTCATCAAACATCTTTCTTGATGAATAGAGCACATAATAATCAAATTTTTCGCTCGATTCTCCTAACAATCCGACCTCCGGGTCTCCCGCTAGGTATCTCTCCTTCAATTGACGTTGAGAATTCCCACTTCTAAAAGCTTCTTCGAGAACTTCAGGTTGCTCAGGTTCTTCATACTGATATAACTCTCCATCATCAAGTAAATCCTGAATCAGTTTCCCTAAAACTCTGCAATTCTCCGTGTCATGCCCGAAGATGTTGTGGTACTGGCAAAAAGGCTTATGGAAGCGGGGTATGAGTGGGGTAATGAGGCCTTGGGACCGGGCTTGGTAAAAGGCTTCGGTTAAGGTAGTTTTGAGTGGGACATATGAGCGGATTGGGTGACGAGTTTTTGGGTCATCGAGGCCCAGGGCATTGATTTGAGCTGGTGGTGGTACAGCATGGGTTGGAAGAGGGTTACTGGTGACATTTGGTTGACTTGGTGGATTTGGTGGGGCAATGACTTTCTTGTCAATGAGGTCTTGGATTTCATGGCGAAGGCGCATGCATTGGTTGGTGTGATGGCCTTTAGATTGGTGGAACTGACAATACTCATTTTCCTTGAAGTTTCTGGGTAATGGATCTGGAAGAGGCCGGGGTTCCAAAGGGGTAAGGAGACCACGTGCCTTCAATTTCTTAAGGACATGTTCCAGGGACATGTATAGATTGGTGAATTGGCGGGCTGGCTCTCTAGCTTGGAATGGGCGGTTTGATTGGGTAGCCTGAAAAGGTTGGGCAATGGCATTGACTTCAGGGTTGGGTTTGCGGTTGAGAGGTGGTTGGCGGTTTCTGAAAGGTTCTTCGGCCTTGAGAGCCCCACTAGCCAGAGCATCTTCAACTTGAGTACCGGCAATAACAAGGGCTTTGAAGTTAGGGAAATACTGCGAGAACAAGTACTTGTTGTAAATGGGCAAGAGGCTCTTCAGCACCATCTGCACCTGCTCATCATTTGTAGGCTTGTGGGTCATCTGCGAAGCTTTCGCCCTCCATCTAGAAATGAAGGCAGAGAAACTCTCCCTCGGTTCCTGCTTAGTAGTCTCAAGCTCCATACGAGTCACATCAATCTCAGTGTTGTACTTGTAGTGATTAGTGAACTCATTGCAAACATCCTCCCATGTCTTCAACTTAGTCTCATCTAGGGATAAAAACCACTTCGAGGCTGACCCTTTCAGTGATTCATGAAACATCTGAGCCAACAGCTCATCATCGGCTCCACGAGGTTGCATCGCCCTCACATACATCTTCAAATGGGTTTTAGGGCAACCCATCCCATCAAACTTCTCTAATTCCGGCATCTTAAAACTGAACGGCATACGGGCCTTGGGGAACAGTGAAAAGGATGTCACATCAACCATATCATCAGACCGACGCATCCCCTTCAGGGCTTTCTCTAAGGCTTCAACCTTACTCGACAACAGGATCGGATCTCCAGAGAGGAATCTAGATCCACTGGGCTCGCCATCCAGATTGATGGGCTTAGACTTGGCTCCTGCCTGGGCCTTGGCACTGTCATCAACTTGGGCTGGAATAGGTGGATCAGAGGTACTCTTCGGGTTCTCTAAATGGGCCTCCCTAACCTGATCTGTACTGATCTGTTTATCTTGGGACATTTTCTTAATCTGTTCAGTCTCACGGGCCAGGGCATCAATTCGGTCCATGATAGCATTTAACATTGTAGCAGTGGTACTGGATTCTCTGTCAGCCATTGAGGATACACTCGGGGGTTCAACACTAAGAAGACGCCCTCTAGAATCACGACGCCAGGCCAGAATTCTACACCATGAAATGGGCTTTTTTAGAAAAAAAGGGACAAGTCCATGATACTCAAAACCTATTGACAGACTATCAAAGAGGTGCTATCCAAATAGAAGACAAGGAGAAAGGAGAAAACCGTCCTATCATAATTCCAACTCACTTCCCTATTTTACAAGGGCATTTCCTCAGAAATTAGGAAATAAATCGAAATCACCAATAAGGAAATAAAACATGATTGACCAAACAGGGCTCAAAGAGCAATTCCAATGACCAATCCTTCATTCTTAGGATACTTTCCTTTGAATCGAAGGTCTTAGTCAAAACAAGCCAAAACAACCTAGTCACAGAAAAGGGTATGTACCTTTAGAATATTCTCTTCCATCCTCAAAATAGTCCTTTCATTCTAAGGACCAAAATCCTTAAAATAAAGGGCCTATATTAAAAATATCAAAGTTTATCTAAGGGTGACATATCCCTAAGTTCTAGCATTCACAAACAAGGCTCACATCAAATTGGGACAATTTCGGCAGCATAACGACACAATTATGTGCTAAAAGAAATTTGGCAGCATAACGGCGTAGGTATGTGTCAAGGGTAAATTTCGACAGCATAACGGTACAGTTAAGTACCAAAAGGAATTTCGGCAGCATAACAGCACAATTGTGTGTCGAAATTTCGGCAGCATAACAGGTGTGTGCAAGCACTGTAGGGTAGAGTATCCTACTTGGTTGTCTACATGAACTAATGCAAAAGGTGGGTTCAAAGGTTCCTATTGCAGACCAATCCATATACCTAACCACATGTGACACATGGCGTGCCGCGTGGGTCAAACAGTACTGATTGGTCATTGATATACCCCGAAGGGTACTTGACAATAGGTTGATGGCTTCGTCATGATTGCCCTAGTGTCGAGTGGAGACAGGGATCAGGACTAGACCATCGTTTGGCAAGGCAACATCGTCCTATCACACAATGACATGCATCTAATATAACTAAAATGATATGCAGTCACACAAATGCAAGTGGTTGATTTTAATTAATTTAAGAAATTAAATAGCCCAATTAAATCAATGGAGTTTAGCCCTCGACATCCCCAGCGGAGTCGCCAGTTCTGTGGACCAGCCTCGTGGCGGGGCCTTGATGGTGTGAGTCCACATCATCACCGGGCGATGTGATTTGGGGGGGTTTAAAAATCAAACAAAGGAGTCGCCACCTTATTTTTAAG
>JAESVK010079717.1:0-16524 GCA_017140935.1 Hamamelis virginiana | reverse complement strand
GGCAACCATCTATGACCCTACTCATGGTCAAAAATGGATGTCTACAGAAGCCCCTCGTTGATGTTCATGGCCTCGCCAGTGAATATCAACGAAACAAAATGACATCCCATTTTTGCCATGACAAAGAGGGATAATCAAACCAATTACTTAACTATCAAAATCATCTTGAAAGCTTAGCTTCAAATTCTCTCTTCCTGGAAGTCTCACTTCTAGTTATCTCAAGGATTTTCAATCCTTATGGAAATTTCATTTCCAATCATCATATCATATCTTAACATCATTGATGTCCTTGTTATATACATTTCATGTATATTTCATCAATAATTCATGCCTTTCACAAAATCTTATGGATTTGGGCCTCCAAACTGGGCTTTTCTCATTAGCCACCCTTCATGGGCTTAATTACCTTTACAATCCCCTTCATGGGTCTCATAATCTCACCATATCAAATGTATTCATAATCATTTAATGATTATAAACTTGTTTACACAATCTTTTCACTCATTCATTTCTAAATCTCATGGTTTTCAACCAGAAATTCATCATTTTCTGTGAATTTTCCTATTCACAATTGCTCAATTCTCATCTTGGCATGCACCAAATCTTCTTTATTTCTTATCAATTCATCAAATATCATTCAATTTCAATCAAATGCATTTTCCTAAATCAAAATTTGAAAGGAAATGAGCCAAAATTGGTCAAAATAGTCAAAATCGGGCCTAATGGGCTTCAAAAACCCAAAATTTGGCATCAAGAATGGATTACCATCCACTCAAGGATGGCCAACCATCCAAGGTGGACGGCCAGTCGTCCCTTGGTGGACGGCCACCTGAGACATCACTCTTCTATTTAGGTGTTTTGACACCCCTTCATCCATTCATGCTTCATTTGCCCAATTTAAGATCTTCTCTCTCTAGGATTTTCCAATTTCTCTCAAAGTCTATCACATTTGATTTTATTCCATCAAAATCAAACTTCAAACACCTCTAGTGTTGATAATCATCTTGATTTGTGAATCAAAAACCTAGGATTTCATCCTCTTGATTTCAAATTTGGGGATTCAAAACCCAAATACACATATACCCATTTTCTCAAGTTCATCTTCTACCTATACTCATGGCAAATAGGTATGAATCAAAGTACCCATATATGAAGATGAAGAGCTACAAAGCACCATCTTATGATCCCAACAACTCAAGCTTGTTATTGGAGCCTAATGATCATCTCTCCCACATCCATACTCTTCAAGAGGTAAGCTTACTTTCCATGCTCTTTCATTGAATCATTGATGTCTAGATGCTTTGATATTGATCTTTGGATATTGTTTGATGACTAGTGTTCATGAAATTTGTATTTGGCAAAGCTTGGGAGCCCCATTTTACTAGTTTCACAAGCTTGAAATGTTGCCCACTAAGTGTTTGATAAAATTCCCAAGAGACTAGAATTTGATTTTTTTGATTTAAATTTCTCATGCCATGATTCACATATGTTTCAATCATCATTTGGATACCTCCAAAAGCTTCATGACAAGTTTTCACAATCTTTTTCAAAAACGTGCATACTAGGTGTTTGACAAAATGCCTAAAGGGGGCAATTTTCAATTTTTCAAATCAATTCATCATATCATGCTTTTTCAAATGTTTTCAAAATAATCATATCATGATAAGTTTTCAAAACACTTTAAGTAATGCACATATCAAAAAATTTCATGAACTAAGACTTAGCTTATTTTTCAAAATATTATTGCATAAAGTGTCATTTTCATGACTTTTAAATAATTTTATTTCAAAACTTATGCTAAGTATTTATTTCATGATTTTCAAAATCCTATTCTCTTAGTATTTTTATTTCCAATTCAATTTTCATGAAAAGAAGTCATATGGCATTTTAAATGAATTATGCTAATTCTTGATGTAAAATTGAAAATACCAAAATTAACTACATTAATTATGGTATATATTTTTTGAATAACTCACAATTGACAAACCATTTGAGAAATAAAATTTGAACATTTTTTGAAAATGTGTCATTTTGTGAGTTAATGTTGTATTCTTGATTCAAAGAATTAGCATAACTTATCTTTATACCTCTAATCCATTAATCTTTATCTTTACAGCCAGAGTTTGACATCAAGACTCGGTCATCTTTACAGGGTATTATTGGATAGTGGGCTAAGATGGACACTCTCCAACCGTATGTCAAAGCCACTATCAGAAGACTTGGTTTTGGAGACTTCATCGACTCACTGTGGGTTGACACTATGGATAGACAGGCCCTTATGGCCTTATCTGAGCTTTGGTGGGACACCACCAACACATTCCACTTTGAGTTTGGGGAGATGACTATGACTCCCCTTGATTTTACCATGATCATGGGGCTTTCTATTGGGGGTCGCCCTTTGGATTTTTACGATAGTGCAAGCAAGAACTCAACTTACTTAGATACCTTTCTTGGGGCAGGCGATATTGAGATCGCGAAGAAATCAGTTCGTCGAAATACCCTCTTTAACACTTTTAGCAACATACCTGAAGGAGGAGATCCTGACCACATCGTGCGGGCTTTCCTTTTGTACTTGTTTTCCTGCACTCTTTTTGCAGGCACTGCTGATTTGGCCTCTTTAGGCCTTCTTGCCAGTTTGGAGGATATTGATACCATTCCTCAGTATGACTGTGGTGGCGCTGCCTTGGCCACCATGTACAGGACCATGTGCTGTCGGTCTCGAGGGGTATGCACTGACTTTGGAGGCATGGGATTTGTTTGGGCGGTATACTCACTTATTTTTAGAAAATATCATAAACTTCCCTTTACTCATCTTCTAACAATGCACCTGTTCTGCAGGTATGGGCTCATGAGTACCTCGACCTGAATAGCCTTATCTTGATTGCTAATGACCTTTCCTGGCTAACCCTCGCTAGATATGCCCCAGATAGGCGGGTGAATGCCATTGCCCATAGGCATGATTATGCTTACAGTCGTGCCTTTCTTGCAGGATTACGCTCTAATAAGGTAACAATCTTCATTTATGTTTTCCTTTCTCAATGCTCAAACTTTCCCTAATATACCTTGTCCTCAGGTTAGGTGGAACCCTTGGCGTCATTGGAGGGGTACCATGCATGATCGACTTAATTCTGTGATTGAGATGTCACATAAAAGAATCTTGTTAGAGGGGCCCTCTGGCAGGTATTGGTACCTTGGGGAAAGAGTGCGTGCCCGCTTTGTGGGTCTTATTCAGTTGCCCGTGTGCCTTATGCACCTCCTTCTTCTATGAGACATGCTGATAAATTGACAGACCATGCCTTAGCAGATGCTATGGCTGGTGTATTTGCGAATGCTTTCCATCGTCCGCATGAGGATTATCATACATTTTGTCAGCGCTATCTGATGCGTCCATTTGTAGAAGGATTTTCACCTGCTGAGGTATCAAACTTTCTCTTGACAGCCTTGCCTCTTTTCTATACATTATTCTTCATATCTCTTTATTTGGCAGGGTCGTCGAACTCGAGGACATGCCTCCCATCCTACAGCTACTGCGGCTCCTAGTGAGGGCGAGTCTTCATCTTCTGCTCCTTCTTTGCCACCTGTCCCTTGGCAGGTGCAAGTCATTGAGGATGGTAGCTTTATTCAAAGACCGATCACTCGAGTGCTTTATAATGAATATCCACACATTGATCCTTCTTACACTTCGGTAATCATCATACTTTCACCTTTTGTCATATGTGGCTTTCTCTCTCCTAACATTTTGAATCTTTCAACCTTTCAGGTACCTGTATCATACACCGAGGAGTGGCTGGCATATAGTGCATCATTGACTAGGGAACTTCAAAGCATGAATCTTGATGCATATAATGCGAACATAGCTGCACAGGTAATTCTCTCTCTACTCTTTCAATCACTAGTGATCTCATTCTTCACCAATCTTACCTAATCTTTGGGTTTGCAGGCTTCAAGTCATCCTTCACAGGAGCACCATGGATCAAGAGGGGATTATGAGGCATTGGGTTCACGGGGAACGAGGAAATCATCCCGACGGAGATGATTTTGTATCATTAGGCCTATAGGAGACCCGCTTAGGGTTTTCTATGTAAATTTTCTCTATGTATGCACTAAAAACCCTAATTGGCATGCAATTATATCCTAATGAGAATACAAATATGTTTCAATTGCGTTTTGGTTCAATTTTAACTCGAAAATAGGTCAAAACTGACGAAAATTGAGCGAAAAGTCAAACCGGGCGTCAAAAAGTCTCGAAAAAGTCAAAATTAGGCAAAATTTGGGACCAGGGATGGATGACCATCCCTCCATGGACGGTTGGCCATCCTTTGGGGGATGGTCATCTACCCTGGTTCCCATTTTTTGAATATTTTGACGTTTTGAGAGTTCTACTTCGCCTCTAACTCGATTTCTTTGCCAAAAAGCTATAAAAACACACCTCTATGCTCACTTTCATCACACTAAACACAATGGAAGCTCTCAAGTTGATCGTCAACCTGTTCGTAGCAAGAATGAGGGCAGAAGACAAGAAGGTGTTTGCACGATTCGGCCTGACTTCGTGGTTTTTTCTCTGTCATGTGAAGCTCGAAGATAAGTTTTTCAACTCTGTGATCCACTTCTGGGACTCTGATCTTCATGTATTTCGCTTCAACTGTGAAGAGGTATGTCCTCTATTTGAAAAGTTTTGTGCTTTGATGAATGTCTCTGTTAATGGTCCCTTCATCTTTCCTACCATCCGTCGAGGTTACTCCCAAACCTTCTCTTCTCTCTTTGACCTTTCGCCTATGGAAGCTTCTTCATATATCCATGAAAACTCCATTAATCTTCTCAAACTAGCTTCATTTTTCTTGAGGGAAGGGGGAAAACCACTAGCTCTTCATAGGCCTACCTAGTACGCACTCGCCTTATGCATAATGGGTTGTTTTCTTGTTTCGAACGGAACCATTTTCATACCCATTGAAACATGTGAACTCATTCTGCTATTGTCGAAGTCTCATAACGTCATCCCTCTGGTGCTAGCTGAAACTCTAAATGGGCTTGACCACTTCCACTCCAACTCTGCTTCTTGCATTAGGGGTAGCCCCATTCTTCTTCAAATGTGGTTGGTTGAGAGACTCAGGCTGATCACTCCTCTCGATGGGCCCAAACACTTGTCCCATAACTATTGTTTGCGTAAGCTTTTGTTTCTTGAGCGTCGCTCAATTCAGGATATGATCATCTTCTTCTCTTCTCTGACTTGGAGAGATATTCAGTGGCATGTGGCTATATTGGACTGTGGTGAAGAGTATGTACTACACACTTCGAGATGTTGTTAGGTAAAGCTTATGAGCCTAAAGCATACATCGTCTTACTGGGCTTCTCGTGTACTTCGCCAGATGGGCCATGCTCAAACAAATCTCCCTATCAAAGGGCATATTCATGGGATAGAGGCAGCTACTCCTTCTTTGGTATCTTAGGCTGTGAAGAAATGAGCTTCAGGCTTATGTTTGAGTCAGGTAGTGGATCGCAATGGGCCTTTTAGGCTTGATGGGGAGTACCGGGTTTGGCTTAAACAAGATTTGGGTTCAAAGGTGCAGGCTATGAAGGATAAGGTTCGAAGCCTCGTTTATGGTTCTCGAGTTACAGCTCAGTCGACAGGTTCATCACTTCCACCAGATGTGTCACGAGTTAAGACGACTAAAAGAAACAGAGGAAATGAGAATGAAGCCCAAGCCCGCAGAGCGAGAAGGACTTAGAGTAGATTAGGGATTATTTTTTATTTTTTTTTTTGAGCAATGTAGGATTTGACGAAAGTAGGAAATATGGACACATATGGCATATAATAAATCTTTCAAAAGGTTTCTACCCTTTATGGATGAATAAATATCAATTTTATTAAAATCTCAACAAATATCCCTTAATAATTACAGTTGAACCAAACTCTTGGTGTTTTTACAAGAAATAGACCGCACCCAAAGTAACTTTATGGGCTGCCTACGTATCCCCGTCCTTGATGCAATGCTTTGTCATTTTTCTCTAACTCTTTGTGATATTTGGGGAATCAGGTCTTCGTAGTTCATGAATCAAATTGAAGAAGTCCATTTTTTTTTTTGCTCTAACTTTTGCCTAAGCAGCCTTTTCAGGTTTTCTACTTAGCGAGCTTGATTTTTTTATTTATTTATTATTTATTTATATATTTGAATACCCTAACTTTTGCCTAGGCAGCCTTTTCGGGTTTTCTACCTAGCGGGCTCTTTTTTTATTTTATTTTTTTATATGTGGTACTTCTTCAATTGATCCAAATTGGTAGGTTGAGAGAATTCATTCCCGTCAATGTCTGCAATCTTCACGGCTTCACCTGACAGTATTTCTCTGATGATGTAAGGGCCAACCCATGTGGGCTTGAACTTTCCTCGCAGGTCGTGGATCGGTGCTCGGATCTCTTTTAGTACTAAATCCCCTTTCTTCAAGCCTCTGTGCTTCACTTTTTTGCCAAACGCCTTGGTTATTCTTCTTTAATACCCCTGAATGTGGTACAGTGCCCTCAATCGCCTTTCATCCAGTAGAGCTAACTCTTCATACCGGTTTCTTATCCATTCTACTTCCGCCAGTTGACTCTCCATGGCAATTTTTAACGACGGGACTTCTAACTCTATAGGCAATACCGCTTCCATTCCATATACGAGTGAAAAAGGTGTAGCCCCAGTCGATGATCTAATGGAAGTACGATATCCCCACCGTGCTAGTGGTAATTTCTCATGCCAGTCATTGTAAGTCTCGGTGGTCTTTTTCAAGCTCGACTTGAGATTCTTATTTGCTGTCTCAACAGCCCCATTCGTCTGTGGTCTATAAGGAGATGAGCGATGATGTTTAATACTATACTTTTGTAGGAGCGCTTCGGTTTCTTTTCGGAAATGCTGTCCATTATCAAATATGAACTCGTGGGGCACTCCATATCGATAGATGATATTATTTTGTATGAACCTCGCTACTTGTTTGGCATTCAATGTCTTGTAGGATGCAGCTTCTACCCACTTGGTGAAATAATCTATTGCGACCAGGATGTACTCGTGTCCATTTGAGGCTGCGGGGGTTACCTTGCCAATGATGTCAATGCCCCATGTTGCAAATGGCTATAGCGAAGACATGGTAGTGAGTGGCATCGAAGGTTGATGTTTTCCACTTGCAAACACTTGACATTTATGACACTTCTTGACATGTAGATGGCAATCCCTCTCCATGGTTGACCAATAATACCCTAGTCTCACGATCTTCTTAGCTAGCATGTATCCATTCATATGCAGAGCCCTAACCCTTTCATGTACTTCCAACACTATTCTTTCAGCTTCTTGTTCATTGACGCACAACAGATGCACTCCATCATGTGATCTCCGGTACAGCTCCCCCCCACACAGAATATATTGACTGGCTAACCTTCTTTTGGTCTTTCTGTCTACGGATGACGCCTCTTTCGAATATTCTCCTTTTTCTACAAACTGTTGGATGTCATAGTACCACGGCTTTCCATCATTCGGCTCCCCTTTTTGTATAACACAACAGTAGGCCGGTTCTTCTCGGGACTCAATAATGAGAGGAGTTACACCTTCATCTTTGGGGATATCTACCATGGATGCTAGAGTGGCTAAGGCATCTGCAAACTTATTCTTTAATCTGGACATATAAAAGAAGTCAATTCGACGGAATTTTTTCACCAAAGTTTCTAAGTACTCATGGTAGGGTAACAAATTTTTATCCCGAGTCTTCCATTCTCCTCTAGTCTGACAAATGATCAAGGCGGAATCCCCATATACTTCTAATTCTTTCACACCCAATTCCAAGGCAGCTTCCAATGCTAGGATACAGGCTTCATATTTGGATATATTATTAGTGGCATCGAAGGATAACCTGACAGATAATGGTATCGAGTTATTCTCCGGTGTGACTAACAACACACCTATTCCACATCCTCTCTTATTATAAGCCCCATCGAAGAAAACTTTCCAAGGCTCTTTACTTACTTCTAGAATCTCTTCATCGGGAAACTGGTACTCAGACGGTCTTTCTACTGACGATGGATGTTCTGCTAGAAACTCTGCCACTGCTCACCCTTTTACTGATTTCTGCACCACATATTGAATGTCAAATTCTGATAATAACAATAACCAACGGGCTATCCTATAGGATAACACTGGCTTCTCCAATAAGTACTTCAGGGGTCCATGCGACTAACGAGTTGCACTTGAAAAGACAGCATGTAATGGCGGAGCTTTTGGGTAACCCACACCAGTGCCACACATGTCTTCTCTAATGCATCGTATTTAACCTCACAGTCAGTCATCTTCTTACTCAAATAGTACACCGCATTCTCCTTTCGAGATTCTGGGAGATATTGAGCTAACATAGCTCCCATCGCAGTTTCAGTGAGTGCTAAATAAAGTAACAAAGGCTCACCTTGCTGCGGGGGAACTAATATTGGTGGGTTGCTCAAATACCTCTTGATGGTTTCAAAGGCCTCTTGGCACGCGTCATTGATTGCTCGCAATCATATGCTCTAATTTCATAATTGTAAGACCCAAATGCACGCTAATGATGGTGTAAACCGTTAGGTTTTGTTAAGATATTCATTTGTCTTGTTTTCATGTGCATTATAGGTTTTTGGCATTTTTGAAGCCCAAATTCGCTTTCCGATGAAGCGCGACTCGCAGTCGAAGGTTGGGACAGCGTCGAGGAAGCATGGAGCACCAAGCTGGGTTTTTCTGGGAATTTTTGGGTCATCTATCGATAGATGGAATGACCTATCGATAGATGCCAGTCTCTGCATCTCAATAAAAAGCTTCTCGAGGATCATCTATCGATAGCTGGATCGCGCTATCGATAGATGCCGGCTTCTGTTTCGCAATTTGGAGATCTATTTCTTGAGCTATCGATAGGCAATGGGAGGTATCGATACATGCCAGCCTCTGGACCTTCAATTTTGGAATTTGATTTCTTGATCTATCGATAGGCGTGGATATGTATCGATAGATACGAGCTTCTGACTTCCTATTTTCGGCCTAATTTCCAGCATCTATCGATAGCGGTTCTTGCATCTATCGATAGATGCCCTTCCAGTTCCAAGGCGATTCAGGTTTCCGCGTTCTCTATCGATAGCTGTTCTTGCACCTATCGATAGAGATTCTTCGAGTTCGTTCATCCGCAGCTGACCTTCGCAGCATCTATCGATAAGTGCCTTGCACGCTATCGATAGATGGCTGCCTGCTCCGTTTTTTATGCTAAGTATTGTTGTAATAATGTTGACTTTGAGGGATACAATTGTCTTTTGGCTCTTTGACTTTTAGGGGAGTATTTAAGCAACTTTAAGAGGAGAGAGAGCAAACTTGTTTTTTGTCTTATTGCTCATAAAGTGAGCTTTTGTTTTCTTGTGCTTTTTCTTGGCACTTTCTAGGTAGCCAATCACCACCCATCCTACTCCAAATAGGCCCAAGTTTGACTATGATGATGAGGAGCATCTACGGATCGCCGATCTACGTTATGGCCGGCTAGGTCACTCGGTTATGGGGTGAGGCAAGGATTTTTGGGTGAGGTTTTTAGTCACCATTTTGTAATTAATGTTATTTAACTTTGGGATAGACTTGTATTTGAGAGCCTAGTGCTTTTAACCGTTTTTATATCAATATGTTTTAGTTTTCTGTGATTACTATTTCATACAAATACAAGTGGTGCTTACTTTAATGAATGATTGAGTTAATGGTGGTTTGATCATTAGCATAGGTTATGCATTATCGTTCGATTCTGATAGTTTATGGCTTTTGATTAATCGTTATACACTTAATCATTCATATCATTTTGGTTAACTTATTCTTGTAGTCTAGGTTACCATTATCCCATGTTAAATAGCATTTCATATTATAATCGGTGATTATTAACTTGCCCTAATCCGAACCGACCCCCATTACCTTTCTCCACTTTATCTTATTTCAAATTAATCTAGCACGTCTTTAATTTATTATTAGGACCTTAATCAACAACCAATCAATCACCCTTTGAACCGCAATCACTAGCGTAGCTTCTTATTTACTTTAAACTTGATTCAACCATATTCTCTGTGGACGACCCGCACTCACTCTAACTTGCGACTTGAGGTTAAATTTCCGTTGAGTGTGGTCCTATAAATACTTTTAAATCTTGGCGCATGGTGAGGATTTAACCTCCCTCACCGTGGTGCGACCAGTCATTCCACTTCGTGGGCACATTCTTCATAAGAAGCTTGAAGATGGGCTCACAAATCATAGTCAGTTGTGCTATAAATCGACTGATAAACTGAACTTTGCCTAAGAATCCTCGAATCTCTTTTTCTATCTTTGGCTGCTGCATCTCCGTGATGGCTTTGTTCTTCCCTGGGTCGACCTCTATTCCTTTCTGAGTGATCATAAATCCCAACAACTTTCCCGCAGTTACTCCAAAGGCGCACTTTTGAGGATTCAATCCCAGGTTATATTGCTTAATTCTTTGAAGGAACTTACTTAGAGCTTCAAAATGGCCTTCTCGATCCTTAGACTTTACGATCATATCATCCACATACACCTCCACTTCCTTATGAATCATATCATGTAATAAAGTGGTTGCCATTCTCTGATAGGTAGAACCGGCGTTCTTTAGGCCAAAGGGCATAACTCGATAACAGAAGGTCCCCCATTAAGTGATGAAAGAGGTTTTCTCTATATCTATAGGGTCCATCTTTATCTGGTTATAACCTGAGAACCCGTCCATGAAGGATAACAGAGCATGACCAGCGGTACTATCTACCAGTATATCTATGTGTGATAAAGGAAAATCATCTTTAGGGCACGCCTTGTTTAAATCTCGGAAGTCTACGCACATTCTAACCTTCCCATCCTTCTTAGGTACCGGCACAATGTTAGCTAACCACTCGGGGTACTCTCCTACTTGGAGAAATCCAATGTTCATCTGCTAAACTACTTCATCCTTAATTTTCAGTGCCCACTCTGGCTTCATTCTCCTCAATTTCTGCTTAACCGGCTTAACCCCCGGATTAGTAGGGATAAAGTGTTGTACTATGTCGATGTCAATCCCTGGCATATCCTTGTACGACCATGCAAATACTTCTATGTTTTCTCTTAACAATCCTACCAATTTTTCTTGTTCTTGTGGTGACAGGGTTGCCCCAATGTTAATTATCTTAGGCGATTCATCGGATCCTAAATTAATTGATATTAATTCATCCATATTAGGTCGAGCATGTTCCATTTCCCTTCGTTGTTCAAACTCAGGGGGAACATCCTCTCTAGGATCTATGTTCATGCCATATACACCCATAGAAGATAGAAGGGATAAGCTGCAAATGCAAAGAATGAAGAAAAATGAATACTTTATTAATCATGAAGAAAGAGGGATAACAAAAACTAAGCTATCATTCGCCTCTTAATAAAGGAGGGATGATTTTATTGAAAAAGGAAAAATGAAAGTCCTATTCTACAATCCTATAGAAATAAAGTATAGAAATCCTACAAGCTATCATATGATGGTAGTGAATCTTCTATGACTGAGTCTTCAACTCGAGGCTCATACTCAAGGCTCCAGTTAGTCAATGGACTGATGGTATCTTCAATAAGGTGGATAGGATTGGGTTCATGAACATGCTCTTCGATGCAGGCGATCTCTTTGAACATAGCCCCTATGGCGACTTCATCAATATGGTCGACCCAGTCAAACTCTGTACGCTCTTTGGCTGTGATGGTAGTCGGAAAGAGAGGTAATAGTGTGTTGAAGAAGATTTCAAACCCAGGAACTCTAGCTTTCTGATCTTCAAGGTAAATGGGCTTGGGGAACCCACAATAAGGGAAATCAACCCCTTCTTTGACAAAAGCCCCATTCAAAATGGGCCGGTAAGGTTTCAGAGTGAGGTTAAGGACTCGTCCCTCTTCTTTGGCCAACTATCTTTCTCTTCTTTTCTGTGCCATCTCTTTTTTGTCAACTTCGGTACTCTGATAGCCCAATCCGAAAGGGTAGATTGCTGAACGATATTCGATAGAACTAGGCGAGCCTTGATGACGACGACCTAAGCCCATTCCTGGAAAGAAGCCCATATTTTTCATGATCTGACCCACTTGCATATTCCCATATGGACTGCAGTCTAGCACCATTTTCTCTTTACACCCTGGTTCAACCCCTACACATTGTATGTATTCAAAGCCTGTCAATGGTACTTCTTCGATCTCTGGCTTGATCTCACCGATAGGTACACGGGTAGGAGTGATCTCAGAATCTCCCTTCAATGTCACCACTGAGCCTTTGTAGGGAAATTTAACCTTTTGATGGAGGAAAGAAGGCACAGCCCCAATGGGATGGATCTAAGGCCTACCAAGTAGAAGATTGAAACAAGCAGACACGTATAGTACTTGAAAATCGACTTGGAACTCTACAGGCCCAATGGCTAGAGATAAAGTGACCAGGCCAACTACTTCTCTTCGAGTGTTGTCGTATGCTCTCACAGTTTGCCATGACGGTTTGAATTCTGACAGTTCGATGCCCAAGGAAGTGGTGGTGCTGAGAGGACATACGTTCAAGGCTGACCCATTATCTATCAACACTGTAGGAATTCTATTGCCCATAGTATCCACCATGACATACAAAGCTTGCAAATTATGAGGTCCTTTCTTCGGAAGGTCTGACTCTGTGAAGGATATTGACTGCCCGTGCTGAACTGGACTGACCAGACTAACTAAACCCTCGGGTCAAGTATCGATGGGAATCTAAACTTGGTTGAGTAGCCTGAGTACTGTCTGCCTGTGCTTTTGAGAAGCCATTAAAAGTCCCCAGATGGTGATGTTGGCTTGAGTACGCTTGAGCTGTTTCAGTATCTCTTCCTCTTCCTTTTGAACTTCAATGCGTTGAGATCTTTCTAACTCTCCTAAAGGATTGTTGGATTCCATGTTGGCGGGCTTGAAATGACGACCTCCTCTAGTGACATGGTTAACATCTTCCTCATCACTGGCCCAAATATCTATTATCTCCTCGGGTGTGTTCATCAAATCTTCTCACTCTATGATATCAATCTCATTCTCTGACCCATCATCTATGGTAGACTCAGCAGAAGTCGAACTTGATCCGAAATTCTGGATGACCCATGGTTGCCTTGGATAGAAGGTTCGGTGATGGGTATCCCCATTTATATTGATGACCTTGGTTGTGAAATACTTCTTGAGGATACTCTGGCTAGCTTTCTCAAAACAGATGAGGTTTGGATCTTCGGGTTCAACCTGAGCCACAGGAATGTCTTCTTTAAGTGAGTCAGGGTTATCACCCCAACCAGAAGGAACAATGGGTTTTTCAAAGGTGGAGTTTTCAAAGGTGGGCTTCTCCATCTTAGGGTAAAGGACATAGGAGTCAAACTTCCCACTAGGTTCTCCCAACAGGACTACTTCGGGATCTCCGGCCTCATATCTTTTTCGCAACTCCCATTGGCTAATCTCAGTTTTGGAGAAGGTTTTCTTGGCTCCAGCCTTAGGTCTAATGGGTTCACTCTTTGTCACCTTAGTTTCACAAGAATTTTCAGGGCAGAGAATGTAGAAACTAAACCTCCCATTTCTTTCTGTCAACAAATCCACACAAGGATCTCTAGCTTCAAACCTTTCTTTGAGAACCCACTGACTGGTACTATTTTTTGACGACTGATCCATTTTTCAAGGCTTGGGAAGCCCATTTGAACTAAAACCCGGGAATGTATCCTTCTCAAACTGTCTCCATGAACGATAAAGCCCCCTTGGGCTAGTGAAGGGTTGAGGGATTTCAATCAGACCTTGATCAATGAACCCTTGTACTATATTCCGCAATGTATCACATGATTCCGTGTCATGGCTATGGGTGGCATGGTATTGGCAGTAAAATTTTTTGGGTATTGGCTTGTACAGGGTAATGAGCCCACGGGCTTGACAGTGATGAAACATTTCAATCAAGGAAGTAGGGAATGAAGGGTGAAGGCGGATAGGCTCACAGTGGACATAAGAGTCGGCATGGATAACATTGATATTTGCTGGTGGTAGGACTGCATGGGTAGGAAGTGGATTTTGGGTGACATTGGGTTGAGAAAGTGGGGAAATGGTTTTATTGTCTATGAGGTCTTGGATTTCATGGCGAAGACAGAAACAACGGTTGGTAATATGGCCTTTGGATTGATGGAAATGGTAGTATTCATTCTCATTGTAGTTCTTGGGTAATGGGTTGGGTGTACGTCTGGGTTCCAGAGGTTGGAGCAAGCCTCATGCTTTTAATTTCTCAAAGACTTTCTCCAATGGCATATAGAGCTCGGTGAATTTTCTGGATGGTTTATTTCCTAAGGAAAAGGGTTGGGTAAATGGAGTAGGCTGAGATATGGCATTGACTTCGGCAGCCTTCCCATTGATGACAGGTCGGCAGTTCTTGTAAGGTTCATCGATTCGGAGAGCTCCATCGGCTAGAGCATCCTCTACTTGGGTCCCGACAGCGACTAGAGCTCGAAAATTTGGGAGATATTGGAAAAACATGTGTTTGTGATACACTGGGAGTAAGTTCTTCACTATCATGCGGATTTGTTCTTCTTCCTCAAGGCGGTTAGCCATTTTAGAAGCCTTGGCTCTTCAGCGGGTGAGGAAGGCAGAGAAAGTTTCCCTGATTCTTGCTTTGTAGTCTCCAAGTCCCTCCTAGTGACCGGTAATGATTGTTGAACTCAGTGCATACATCCTCCCATGTCTTCATTCTAGACTCATCTAGTGACAAAAACCATTTCAGAGAGGATCCAGCCAGTGTCTCGTGGAACATTTGGGCAAGCAGGTCATCATCAGCCCCTCGTGGGTGCATAGCTCTCACATACATCTTCAGATGGGTCTTAGGACAACCCATTCCATCAAACTTCTCTAACTCGGGCATTTTGAAATAAGTGGGCATATGGGCCTTAGGGAACAGAGATAATGACGACATGTCTACTAGATCATCAGACTTCCTAATATCTTTCAAGGCTTTTTCTAGGGCTTCCACCTTACTACTCAACAGTATGGGCTCAGTGGAAAAGAAAGCAGGGGTCTTGGGCTTGGATTCTTTTTCCAGATCAACAGGCTGAACAAATTCTGCACCTGGCCTAGTGGGCTCAACAACTATCTTCGGTCTAAGGAAACATTCCTCTTCATCAACATTCTCAAACAAGGGATTAGTACGGGCTCGCACCTTATCCTCCTCTTCTTTCTGATGGACTAACTCTTGGACCACTTTTAAGAGTGCCTCGATCTTCTCATCAGTCATCTTTCCATTAGTTCCAATGGCAATAGGGGTATGATCCTCTTTACTAGACATCTTTGAATCGACAAGTAGACCCTTAAACAACCGACCGCTAGAATCTCGACGCCAAGCCAGAATGCTGGGAAAGGGAAAAGATTTGAATCAACTAAGAGCTTCCAGTGTGAAAATGGATGAATAAGGACAATCTCACATGCTCACAAGAGTATGGGTCTAAGGCCCACACATCAATTTCCCTCTCTCACATTCTATCTTATGAAAGTGGGCCTAAAGCTCCGGCAGGAATCTCATCAGAAACTCCTAAACTCATATCTCAATCTTATCGCAGGCCTATACATTTCATCCAAAAAGTATGGGCCTAAAGCCCACACTTCAAACTCACCTAAGGCCTATAAACGGACATCACTATTCGAACAACATAACACTACCACGGGCCTAAGTCCAAGGATATGTAGGGTACTAAGCCCTCATTAAGTACTTTAACTCTTTAGAGACACTTCTCTTAAGGGTTTAGGACATTTCATAAAGGTTTAGTCCTAACAAATCCAGGTCCTAATGGGTTCTACACACTTCACAGTCAAGGCTCAATACAAAACCGGGGGAAAATCCGGCAGCATAAATTTACAATAGTGTGTGATAGGCGATGTAGGGTATGTGTTTTAAAGACATTTTACATGGACTAATGCAAAGGGTAGGCTGAGTGTCCCTTACTCGCTCGGTCCAATCGATAACCTAACCACATGTGACATCAGGAATGTCGAGTGGGTCCAACAGTACGTGATTGGTCCGTTTGATATACCCGAAGGTACTGGGCAAGAAGGGTGATGGCTTTCGCATACATGGAACCCAAGAATCAAAGAGACTGGGCCCAGGGCTAGGCTCATCGTTGGCTATAGCATACAACGTCCTAAACATGCAGAGTCAATGCGCCTACAATGCAGAATTTAAGTCACACAGTCATACAAATGCAAGTGGTTGATTTTATTAATTAAGAAATTGAAAAGCCCAAAAATAATTAATTGGAGTTTAGCCCACGACATCCCCAGTGGAGTCGCCAGTCTGTGAACCAGCCAACCTAGATCGGGAGGCCCTCTAGTTCACTCTTGGGGAGTATTTATCTTGAGTGGATTGTGGATGATGTTTATCCGTATCGATTTATCATTCTCTATTATTTGAAAAAGGATAAGAGTTTGTAAAAAACTAGGAGTCGCCACCTTAATTTTAGGGAACAAGGAAACCACAAAAAGAGTTTTATTTTCAATAAAA
>JAESVK010079714.1:0-17114 GCA_017140935.1 Hamamelis virginiana | reverse complement strand
ATGCTTGACTAGATTATCACATAAAACAACATTAAAATCAACAAAAAAAAATGCTTTTATAATTAATTTAAACACAAGAGGAGGATCTTACCTTCGCACGCTCCCTCGAACACAATTCATATATTCAAATCATTCAATCAATATCAAGTGTTCAAATAATCATGAAAAACATAAAAAAAATTGACTTATGACTCATCACATATCAAGAACAATATATTAACACATTCATATCATCATTAATACCATCAATCAAACATTAAGAGATTCAAATAACAATATGAACATATCAACACCTATTCTAAACATGCTTACACATAAAATAATGAAAAACTCATCCTAAACATGATTACTAACATAAAATAATAACAAAACTAATCCTAAACACATCTAATCACATAAAATCATAATGAAAATATCCTAACATGCTTGCTAAACATAAAATAACAATAAAACTAACCCTAACATGCATATTCACATAAAATCATAACAAAATAACAATAATCCTAGACATACATAAAATCACAAATAAAAATAACCCTAGTCATGCATCCTAACATAAAATTATGATAAAACTAATTAACCCTAGGCATGCATCCTAACATAAAAATCACAAATGACGAAACCTAGATATGCATACTAACATAAGATAACAACAAAACTAACTTTAATCATGCAAGCTTCATTAAACAAACATCATGTAATAACCAATATTATTCTAACATATGCAAACAACAAAAAAAAAATATATTATACATCTTGAATACATGAGAATGGAGAACAAAAAAGAAGGATTTACATAAAAAAATCAAAGAATAAGACCATGGTTGAGCATTTACCCTTCGATCTCCTTCTTGGTTACCTTTCTCAAAGCTCCTAGACTTGAGTTCTTGCCCCTTCAATGGTGTAACAATGGAGGACCAGATCTGTAGCCTCCTTCTCAAAACCCTAGAATTCTCTCCCTCTTCTCATCTAACTCTATAATGAAGCATATATAGAGCTAGGGTTCAAAACCTTGAATGGTTAGGATTTAATCATCTAAAAACAATTCTCGGGCTTAGAACAACTCTCCCCTAGGGTTTGCCAGCTGAAACCCTTCGAATTCCTCCAAAAAAAACAAGTCAAATTGGCCAAAACAAGTGGGAAAGTCACAAACCTGCCAAAATTGCAAAATTGGCTCGACCATCCTGATGGCCGTCCTAGCCTGGACGGCTGGCCATCCTGGGCTAGCCGGTTGGCCGTCCTAGCTATGACGGTCACCATGCTGACTTCCCATATTTTCTTCCCCAAATTCAAGGGTTTTCATATTTGGGCTATATTTTGGTCAAATCTGATCCAAATTCGATGGTTCAGTGCTCAAAACGACCATGTTTTGATCCTCCACATTTTTAGAATGTTTTTGGGTTAAAAATACTTGACCATGGTCAAGGGTTTTAGCAAAAAGCTAGCCAATTGGCCCGGTTGTGCCAAAATTAGTCATATGACCATTCTTTGTTTTGTAAAATTGATCAATTAAGCTTGCACCACTTCTAAAAACATGGTTTTTAATATGAAATTGGTACTTGAAAACATGTTTTGAAAATCTTTCATTTTGGTGAAAATGACCAATTCACGGTCGATTTGAACAAAACCCTAATTCAATTCATTCTTACCCGTGGGATCGATTTTGGGCAAATCTATCCCAACCATTCAAAGGCTCAATTGACACTTCAAAAACACTCCCCACATCCATATAAACCTCATGAGACAATCCGTTTCGAATTCGGAGGTCATTCGGAAATTATACGAGAAAAATGATGAAAATGCCCTTCAAGTCGCAAAAACCCTAATTACCTATCGAGCTCTCATCAGAATGCTATGAAAATTTACAGGGATGTTCTAAAACACCTCAAAGTCAAATGCAATACAAATAGGTTGATTCCAATCCAAATGTACACATGAAATAATGAATTGTCATTTTCCTCAAAAAAGGGCAATTTGGGCAATTTGATTTTTACAAGGCCAATTCCTCACCAAATGATCAGCTATTCTAGTTAATCATTTGCATGAACATATGGTAGAAATAATTGGTAAAAATGGGGTGTCCACAGAAGCCCCTCGTTGGTGTTTCATGGCTTCGCCATATAATACCAACGAAACAAATTAAAATGGCATCCCATTTTAATTTGCCACAACAAAAGGAGGGATGATCCAACCAACTTCTCACAAACATTGGAATCTATTTCCTGAATAAACTCAGAATGAAAATAATTCTTGGAAGTCACACTTCCAATTATTTTATTCCTAGAGTCAACGACTCTTCTTGGAAAACTCATTTTCCAATTATCTTAAGGGACCGGAGTCCTTCTTGGAAGCTACACTTCCAATTATCTTGGAGTCAACGACTCTTCTTGGAAAACTCATTTCCAATTATCTCAAGAGACCGGAGTCCTTCTTGGAAGTCACACTTCCAATTATCTCAAAGTCAAACATATCAACAAACCACAGAACAAACATTTATGTGATATCTCACTCACATAAGCATACACAAATCATCATTTTATGTGATACTTCTCTCACATAAACACATACAAGTTATCATCTTATGTGATACTTCTCTCTCTCACATAAACACATACAAATTATCATCTTATGTGATACTTCTCTCACATAAACACATACAAATTATCATTTTATGTGATACTTCTCTCACATAAAGTAGTCCAGACTCATTATTCCTATGGTACATCTCCCATAAGAATTATTATTTATATAGTACTTCTCCTATTTTAACATTTTTAAACCATTATTTTATGTTTCACATAGAATAATCCAAATTCATTGTTCATATGGTACCTCTCCCATGTGAATATCTCATCAATTATATGGTACATCTCCCATATAAACCCCTATTTTATGTTTCACGTAAAACAATTTCAAACAATTTAAAATGTTATTTCATGCTTCACATAAAATAATTCAAACTCATCGTTCACATGGTACATCTCCCATGTGAACATATCATCAATTATATGGTACATCTCCCATATAAACCATTATTTTATGTTTCACATAAAACAATTTCAAACAATTCAAAATGTTATTTCATGATTCACATAAAATAATTTGAACTCATCATTCATATGGTACATCTCCCATGTGAACATATCATCAATTATACGGTACATCTCCCATATAAAGTATTATTTTATGTCTCACATAAAATAATCTCACCTCATCATTTTATGTTTTACATAAAATAATTTCAAACAATTCAAAATGTTATTTCATGTTTCACATAAAATAACTCAAATTCATTGTTCATATGGTACATCTCCCACATGAACACATCCTCAATTATATGGTACATCTCCCATATAAAGCATTATTTTATGTCCCATATAAAATAATCTCACCTCATCATTTTATGTTTCACATAAATTAATTTCAAATCACATAAGACAATTCAAATCATTATTTTATGTCTCGCATAAAACAACTTCAAACTCATTGTTCATATGGTACATCTCTCACATGAACACATCCTCAATTATATGGTACTTCTCCCATATACAATGTTTTCAAAATCATCATATCAAAATCATCATCCAAAATCATCATTTAGTGATAATTTTCATGCAAAACATGAACTAATTTTGAAAAAATTCGATCAAAAAAACAAAATTTGAGAAAATCAAAGAGGGGCACACTGGTGGCCGTCCTGGCCTGGACGGCTAGCCGTCCTGGGCTAGACGGTTGGCCGTCCTAGCTAGGACGGTCACCACATGTGACCCAAAAAAATTTTGTTCTTTTTAAACCCCACATGCCCATGTGCACTCTTGTGCTCATTCTAAGCCACCTTCTAACTTGGTTTTGCTCCAAAACCCTAACTTTTGATCCTCAATCCATACATACTCAACCAAATCTTTGGTTTGCACTCTTACCAACACAAAATCATCTTCATCTTCTCAAATTCTTTAACTTGTTTCCATTTTGGTGTGAACCTCTCTATTTCCCACATACTCCATTCTTTTCAAAAATGGATAGGAATCAATCTCCTCTACCCTATTCAAAGTATCCATTCTTGGAAGTCAAGGCTAGATACAAGGCACCATCATATGGAGATTCTCATCCACCATCTCTACTCTTGGAGCCTAGAACACATCTTTCGTATATTCACTCCAAAGACAATGTAAGTTAAACTTCATCAATAACTCTTGATTCATATGCAATTGATTGAATTGAAATGCTTGTTTGCATGTTGTGATTGTTGATTTTCATATCATTATAACCTTTGGGAAAAGCATGGGAGCCCCATTTCATAGCTTCACAAGCTTTTCAATGGTGCACACCAAGTGTTTGATGAAATGCCTCAATGAAGTAAACTTTGATTTTTCAAATCAAACATGCCCTAATTATATTTCAATGGTTTTTTTAGGATTTTAGAAAATATTTGTCATGATCAATTACATTTGAAAATATCATTTTGAAAATATGCATATCATATGTTTGATAAAATGCCTAATGACACCATCATCCATTTTCTTCTTTACAAGTCATTTCATGTCAAGTAAAGTATCTCAAAAATTTTCTATGATGTTTAATTTGATTAAAACACCATCAATTTTAAATTTGAAACACTTTGGATTTTGGTGACACCAACCATGCCTTTGATAATAAATTGTATCATCCAATATGCACACATCTTTTTGTAAAAACCTTTTGAAAATGTATTGATCATTTTGGCTCATTCAAAGCATAAATTTTACTTCATTTCATGATACATAAATCAATAACCATGTTTGCATTACATTTGAATCAAAAGTCATCTAGAAATATTAACATTTCCCTTGATGAGAATATAACACAAGTGTGCTTGTGCAGCTCACAGTTACACTGACGCTTCTTTCTGACAAGTCCCTCGGGAATACTGCCAGGACTACATCAATCTCACCACCACCATGAGGCGTGATCTTCGTAGGATGAGCTTGAGGACTTCCGCTCTAACTCGTCAACAGGTAACCTCAAATTATATTCACAGGTCCATCTTCATTTCTTTTCACAAACTGATCTAACTGTGAACACCATTTCAGGCACCTGACCCACCACGTCATTCCTCAGCTGGCGAGGGATCTAGTCGAGGGATAAGGAGGAGCTCTCGAAGACATTGACCAATCTTTTATGAGACATGGGGCTTCATTTTGAAAATCATATGTAATTTGCAAACATTTATGCCAAAACAAGTTTTCTCACTTTTATGGTGTATGTGCACTGTTAAAACTCATTCACTGCTATTAATTCTCACACTTTTTATCATGATTGAACTAATACCAATGTTTTAAAACTTGTAAATAGCAACAAAGTCAACAAAAATCAAAATCGGGGCCCCGAATGCACAAAAACTCGAAAAAAAGTCGAAAACAAGCAAAATCGGCAAAATTGGGTGGCCAAATCCTGGTGACCATCCAAGCCAGGATGGTTGGCCATCCACCCTAGGACTGTTAGCCGTCCTGCCTAGGACGGTCACCGTAGTGGCCCGCCTTATTTTGCCTATTTTGAGCAGTTTCCAATTTTCGGCCTTTTCAGTTTCTAATTTCTCTTCAAACCTGACCTAGGCCTATAAAAAGGAACCCTTAGCAGCCTCTACAACCATTCTATAATAGTTTTAAGCATCATGGAGGCTCTCCCCCAGGTTTTGAAAAGATTCATGGCGAGAATGACGAAGGAAGACAAGAAGGTGTTCGCTCGCTACAACTTGAATGCATGTTTCTCTCTTCAACAAATCAAGATAGAGACCACGTTTCTCATTGCTGCAATCCACTTTTGGGATCCCACAATTCATGTTTTCAACTTCAGCACCGAAGAAATATGCCCACTGTTGGAGGAATTCTGCGCGATCATGTCTGTTTCACTGAAAGGACCTTTCATCTTCCCACAGATTCGACGTAAGTACACAACAACTCTCGCTTCTCTTTTTGATATCACTGAAGGAGATGCTTCTACATTCATCGAAGGTACCAACCTTAATCTTCTAAAACTAGCTACTTCTTTTCTTCACCCCGGCTTGAATCAATTCACCACTTCACGGCCCGTTCAACATGCCTTAGTTTTATGCCTTCTCGGGCAATTTTGCTTCTGTACTGGCTCTTTCCTGGTTCCATTAGAACTGTGTGAACTAGTTTTACCCCTTTCTACATCACAAAGCATGATGCCCATGGTCCTCGCTGAAACTCTGAAAGGTTTAGACAAACTGCACGCCGACCCCAAAACTCCTTTTGAAGGTAGCCCCATTCTACTTCAAATGTGGTTAATTGAATCAAATTCATCGCTCCTTCCACTGGTACTTCTTACCATACTTCCTATCATCACCGTGCTATTACCTTACCTCGAGAAAACACTTTACTCGAATGGTTGACTTTTCTGTCTACTCTCTCTTGGGATGACATCGAGTGGTATGTATATGATTGGGATTGTTCTGGTCATTATCTGCTACGTTCTCTAGGTTATTCTGCGGTGATTTTGGTAGGATTGATGCGTACCTCTTTCTATTGGGCAACCCGACTACTTTCGCCAAATGGGGACCAAACAGACTATTCCATCTCTCTCAGAGCATACTTACACTTCCAAGGCGATCTCTCCATTGGTGGTGAAGGCTTTGATGTCAAGGTGGCCATCTGTATTGCGCACAACTCACATTGATTTCTCTCATGGGCCTTTTGAACTGGATGAGGTTTATAAACAATGGTTATCTCAGGATATGGGTGTTAGGGGACAAGAAAGGAAGGCTAGAATTTCAGGACTTATCAAAAGTCTCTCATCTGAAGAGCGAGGGGACACTTCGTCACTTCCACCTAATGCTTTACAAGTAGTACTTTACAAGAGAAGAAGAGATGATGACTCTGAAGAAATTTCAAGAAAGGAACGAAGGATTTGATGAACTTTTGAAACACATTTCTCATGCTTTTTATTATTTTGAATGAATGGAATTAGAATTATATGGCTTGTAATAGACCTTTGAAAGGTTTCTCTTCATTTCATGAATAAAAGAATTCTATCTTTTTAGTTTTGAATAAATCACTTCAAACAATTACAATTGAAATCGAATACAGGGTTGTTTTGACTTAAAGAATTGGACCGCACCCAAGGTGACTTTATGGGCTGCCTACATATCTCCATTTTTTGAACATTTCTTTTTCTCATAAAACTTTCAACTTCTCTTGTTTTGAATACTTGGAGAATCAGGTCCTTGTAGTTCATGGGATCAATTGAAAAGCATTTTTTTTTCTCTTTTTTTTTTGAATGCTCTTCTTTTTGTCTAGGCAGCCTTTGCAGGTTTTCTACCTAGCGAGCTCTTGCCCTAATTTTTGCCTAAGCAGTCTTTTCAGGTTTTCTACTTAGCAGGCTCTTTTTACTATTTTTTATTTTTATTTATACATTTATACATGATACTTTTTCAATTGATCCAAATTGGTAGGTTGAGAGAATTCGATCCCATCTATGTCCATAAGACGCACGGCTCCGCCTGATAGTATCTCCTTGATGATGTAAGGTCCCACCCAACTTGGCTTGAACTTCCCTCTTGGATCATGAACCGGCATTCTGATTTCTTTGAGTACCAAATCCCCTTTCTTCAAGCCCCTGTTTTTGACTCTCTTGTTAAAAGCTCTAGCTATTCTTCTCTGATAACCTTGAACATGGTATAGGGCCTTCAATCTCTTCTCGTCAATTAGTGACAGCTGCTCATATTTATCCCTCATCCAATCGACTTCTGCTAGTTGGCTTTCCATAACTACCCTTAGTGAAGGTATCTCTAACTCAATTGGTAACACTGCTTCCATACCATACACTAACGAGTAAGGCGTAGCCCCAGTTGACGCCCTAATGGATGTGCGATAGCCCCACAATGTCAGAGGTAATTTCTCATGCCAATCGTTGAATGTATCGGTGGTCTTCTTCAAAATCGTCTTCAAATTCTTATTGGCTGCCTCAACTACTCCATTAGTTTGCGGACGATAAGGAGAGGAATGATGATACACTATTCCATATTTCTTAAGAAGCTCCTCGGTCTCTTTTTTAAAATGTAGCCCATTGTCTGAAATAAACTCACGTGGTACTCCATATCGGTAGATGATGTTGCACTGTATGAACTTGGCAACCTGCTTAGCATTCAAAGTCTTGTACGACGCTGCTTCTACCCATTTGGTAAAGTAATCTATGGCCACCAATATGTACTCGTGCCCATTCGAGACCGCAGGAGTGATCTTGCCGATGATATCAATGCCCCATGTTGCAAATGGCTATGGTGATGACATGGTAGTGAGTGGCATGGATGGCTGATGCTTACCACTTGCAAACACCTGGCACTTATGGCATTTCTTAACATGTTTAGCACAATCACTTTCTAAGGTCAACCAATAGTAACCCAATCTCCAAATCTTATTCGCAAGTATATACCCATTCATATGTGGAGCCCCAGCCCCTTCAAGTATTTCCTGAATAATCTGCTCTGCTTCATCTTCTGTTACACACAAGAGATGGACACCGTCAAAAGACCTTTTATACAATCTCCCACTGCACAAGATGAACTGGCTAGCCAACATTCTCAAAGTTCTTCGGTCAACATAGGATGCTTCTGGTGGATACTCCCCTTTTTCTAAGTACTGATGAATATCATGATACCACGGCTTCCCGTCGTTTGGTTCTCCTTCCCTTAGGGCGCAACAGTAGATGGGTTCTTCTCTAGATTCAATGATCATTGATGCTACTCTCCCTTCTATTGGGATCTCTGCCATGGATGCTATAGTGGCTAAGGCATTCGCAAACTTGTTCTTTTGCCTAGACAGGTAAAAGAATTTTATTTGACGGAATTCTTTCACCAGTATCTCTAGATAATCGTGATACGGCAGCAGCTTTTCATCCTTAGTCTTCCATTCTCCTCTAGTTTGGCATATGATAAGGGCTGAATCCCCATACACTTCGAGCTCTTCTACTCCCAATGCCAATGTTGATTCTAAGGCTAAAATGCAAGCCTCATACTCAGCTATGTTATTGGTTGCCTTAAATTTCAGTTTTACTGCCATAGGTATCATCACATCTTCAGGTGTCTCCAGACAAACTCCTATGCCACATCCTTTCCTAATCAATGCTCCATCAAAATGCGCTTTCCACACCTTCTTCTCTATCACAAGGATTTCTTCATCCGGGAACTGGTAATTGCCATTATCTGCTTGTGAAGTAGTACATTCTGCCAAGTGTTCTGCTATAGCTCTTCCCTTTACTGATTTCTGCAGTACATACTGAATGTCGAATTCTGACAATAACAATAACCACCGCGCTATTTTATAGGACAAAGCAGGCTTCTCAAGCAGATACTTCAATGGGTCCATTCGACTGATCAAGAGTACTTGGAAATACATCATGTAATGGCGAAGCTTTTGAGTTGCCCATACTAATGCCACGCATGTCTTTTTCAAAGCACTATAGTTCACTTCATAATTCGTCATCTTCTTGCTGAGATAGTAGATGGCATTCTCTTTCAAGGATTCTTCAAGATATTGAGCTAACATAGCTCCCATCGCGGTTTCGGTGACAGTTAAGTAGAGTAATAACGGTTCACCTTGTCGCGGGGGAACCAATATTGGTGGGTTGCTCAAATACCTTCTGATGGTATCAAATGCCTCTTGACATTCCTTATTCCACTTAGTCGGTACATCCTTCTTTAGCAGCTTGAAAATCGGCTAGCAGATAGTCGTCAACTGAGCTATGAAACGGCTGATAAACTGAATTCTTCCCAAAAATCCTCGGATTTTCTTTTCTGTCTTTGGTGGTTGCATCTCTATGATAGCTTTAATTTTCTCCGGATCTACTTCTATCCCTCTCTGCGTAATCATAAAACCACGCAGCTTTCCAGCAGTCACTCCAAAGGCACATTTCTGGGGGTTCAGACGCAACTTGTACTTGATGATTCTTTCAAAGAACTTTTTCAAAGCAACTAGATGTCCTTCCTTATCTACAGACTTCACAATCATGTCATCCACATATACTTCCACCTCCTTGTGAATCAAATCATGCAGCAGTGTGGTAGCCATCCCTTGGTATGTCGTGCCAGCATTCTTAAGGCCGAAGGGCATAACCCGATAACAAAATGTCCCCCATTGTGTGATGAAGGCTGTCTTTTCCATATCTTGAGAAGCCATTTTGATCTGGTTGTAACCCGAAAAACCATCCATAAAAGATAAGAATGCATGGCCAGCAGTGTTGTCAACCAATACATCTATATGAGGCAGAGGGAAATCATCCTTAGGACACGCCTTATTGAGATATCTGAAATCAACACACATTCATACTTTCCCATCCTTCTTAGGCACTGGAACGATGTTAGCTAACCATTCCGGGTACTCCACTACTTGCAAAAAATCAGCATTTATCTGCTTGACCACCTCATCCTTAACCTTCAAGGCCCATTCTGGCTTCATTCTCCCAGCTTCTGCTTAACCGGCTTCATATTCGGATAAGTGGGGATGAAGTGCTGGACAATGTCGGGATCTATACCTGGTATATCTTGGTACGACCATGCGAAAGCTTTAATGTTCTCTTTCAAAACCTCTACCAATGATTCTCTCTCTTGCGGCGACAGTGTTGATCCAATTTTAATTATTTTAGGTGATTCATCCGTCCCTAAATTGATTGAAATTAATTCATCCATGTTAGGTTGAGCGTGCCCCTTTCCATGTTGCTCATCGAGCTCAGGAGGAACATCCTCTCGCGGGTCTATATTCATGCCATACAAATCCAATGATGATAAAAAAGAGACACTGCAAGAGAGATGAGAAGAGAATGAATACTTCTTTTATTAATTGAAAGTTGAATAACTGAACACAGAAGATGAAACAAACTGACACTCATACCACCTTAAATGAGGTTGAGGTTTTTATTGGAAAAAAGAAAATCCTACACTACTACCAAGAAAGCAGGGAGATCCTATTCTACTGAAGACGCCTACAAGTTATCATCATATGGAAGTGACTCGATCTCCTCACAATCATGGATTAAAGGACAATCTTCAAAGCCCCAGTTTGATAAGGGTGGAGTTGTAGGTTCAATTGGATAGATCGCCTCGACTTCATAAGTATGCACTTCGAGACATAGAACCGCCTACTCGAACATATCTGTCATGGCACCAGCATCAAGGTCTTCAACCCAATCCGTTTCTTTCTTACAGGTCTCACTAGTAGCAATGTCATCATCCACTGAAGCAGTAAGAGAGCACCATTCATCACCGAAGAAAATCTCAAACCCAGGTACACTGATCTTCTGATCCTCAAGGTAGCACGGTTCAGGGAAACCACAATATGGAAAGTCATCACCCTCCTTGACGAAAGCCCCATTCAAAGTTGTTCTGTATGGCTTAAGGGTTGAATTAGGGGTTCGTCCTTTCGCCCTCGCGGAGTCTTTCTCTTTCTTCTTTTGAGCCATCTTCTTCTTATCTTCTTTAGTGGGTTGATAGCCTAGCCCATAAGGATGGATAGCAGACGGGTACTTCAAAACTTCAGCAATGCCTTGCAACCTTTGGCCCAATCCCATTTCAGGGAAGAATCCCATTCCTTTCATGATCTGTCCTACGTGCAGATTCCCATGAGGATTATAATCAAGAGGTATCAACTCCTTCTGCTCGGGCTCTCCTTCGATAGCCTGTACATACTCAAACCCTAACAATGACACTTCTGATGACTCCTGGTTGATCTCACAGATTGGCACTCGACTATTTCTGTTCATTTCCATATCTCCCTTCAAAGTGACTACTGATCCCTGGTGTGGAAACTTGATTTTCTGGTGAAGTGATGACGGTACAGCCCCGGTCGGATGATTCCATGGTCTTCCCAAAAGCAGATTAAAGCTGGCTGGTACATCTAAGATCTGAAAATCAATTTTGAATTCAACTGGCCCAATAACAACTAGAAGAGTCACCATTCCCACAAGTTCTCTGCGAATGTTGTCATAAGCACTGACAGTCTGTCCTAATAGCGAAAATTCAGATGGTTCAATCCCTAATGTAGTAGTAGTACTGAGTGGACATACATTCAATGCTGACCCGTTGTCAACTAAAACTGAGGGAACTCTCTTTCCCATGACATCTACTGTGATGTACAAAGTCTGCAGATGATTACTCCCACTCTCGGGTAAGTCAGATTCAGTAAATGAGATGGACGGTCCGTGATGAATCGGATTTACCAAACCTACCAAACCCTCAGGGGACGTATCAATATGAACCTGCACCTGATTGAGCAATCGAAGCACCGTCTGCCTGTGTTTCTGTAAAGCCATAAGCAATCCCCAAATGGTAATGTTAGCATGTGTTCTCTTCAACTGTTTCAGTATTTCTTCCTCTTCTTCTATGACATTTGATCGTTGACCCTTCTCTAATTCCCCAAAGGATTATTGGCTTCCAAATGAGCTGGCTTGAAATGGCGTCCGCCTCGAGTCAGATGGTCTACTTCCTCATCACTAGCCCACAAATTCTCTATCATCTCAGGTGTGCTCATAAGATCCTCCCACTCAATCATACCAATCAAATCTCTACCTTCCCCAGTGATCTTCGCGACTGAAGAGGTTCTATTCTCAAATTGTTTCTGCATGATATCCTGACTCAACCCTTAGGGTGAAGAAGGAATAGCTGGTTCAACTTCTGCAGGCAAATCATCCCATCCCGTTGGAATGATAGGTTCATCAGAAATCTTTCTCAATGAATAGAGCACATAATAATCAAATTTGCCGCTTGATTCTCCTAACAATCCGACCTCCGGGTCTCCCGCTAGATATCTCTCCTTCAACTGACGTTGAGAATTCCCACTTCTAAGAGCTTGTTCGAGAACTTCAGGTTGCTCAGGTTCTTCATACTGATACAATTCTCCATCATCAAGTAAATCTTGAACCAATTTCCCTAAAACTCTGCAATTCTCTGTGTTATGCCCGAAAATGTTGTGGTACTGGCAAAAAGGCTTATGGAAGCGGGGTATGAGTGGAGTAATGAGGCCTTGGGATCGGGCTTGGTAAAAGGCTTCGGTTAGGGTAGTTTTGAGTGGGACATATGGGCGGATTGGGTGACAAATTTTTGGGTCGTCGAGGCCCAGGGCATTGATTTGAGCTGGTGGTGGTACAGCATGGGTTGGGAGAGGGTTATTGGTGACATTTGGTTGACTTGGTGGATTTGGTGGGGCAATGAATTTCTTGTCAATGAGGTCTTGGATTTCATGGCGAAGGCGCATGCATTGGTTGGTGTGATGGCCCTTAGATTGGTGGAACTGACAATACTCATTTTCTCTGAAATTTCTGGGCAAATGATCTAGAAGAGGCTGGGGTTCCAAAGGGGTAAGGAGACCACGTGCCTTCAATTTCTCAAGGACACGTTCTAGGGACATCTATAGATTGGTGAACTGGCGGGTTGGCTCTCTAGCTTGGAATGGGCGATTTGGTTGGGTAGCTTGAATAGGTTGGGCGATGGCATTGACTTCAGGGTTGGGTTTGCAGTTGAGAGGTGGTTGGCGGTTTCTGAAGGGTTCTTCGGCCTTGAGAGCCCCACTAGCCAGAGCATCTTCAACTTGAGTACCAGCAATAACAAGGGCTTTGAAGTTAGGGAAATACTGCGAGAACAAATACTTGTTGTAAATGGGCAAGAGACTCTTCAGTACCATCTGCACCTGCTCATCATTTGTAGGCCTGTGGGTCATCTGCGAAGCTTTCGCCCTCCATCTAGAAATAAAAATAGAGAAACTCTCCATCGGTTCCTGCTTAGTAGTCTCAAGATCCCTACGAGTCACATCAATCTCAGTGTTGTACTTGTAGTGATTAGTGAACTCATTGCAAACATCCTCCCATGTCTTCAACTTAGTCTCATCTAAGGATAGAAACCACTTCGAGGCTGACCCTTTCAGTGATTCATGAAACATCTGAGCCAACAGCTCATCATCGGCTCCACGAGGTTGCATCGCCCTCACATACATCTTCAAATGGGTTTTAGGACAACCCATCCTGTCAAACTTCTCTAATTCCGGCATCTTAAAACTGAACGGCATACGGGCCTTGGGGAACAGTGAAAAAGATGTCACATCAACCATGTCATCAGACCGACGCATCCCCTTCAGGGCTTTCGCTAAGGCTTCAACCTTACTCGACAACAGGATAGGATCCCCAGAGAGGAATCTAGATCCACTGGGCTCGCCATCCAGATTGATGGGCTTAGATTTGGCTCCTGCCTGGGCCTTGGCACTGCCATCAACTTGGGCTGGGATAGGTGGATCAGAGGTACTCTTCGGGTTCTCTAAGTGGGCCTCCCTATCCTGATCTGTACTGGTCTGTTTATCTTGGGACATTTTCTTAATTTGTTCAGTCTCACAGGCCAGGGCATCAATTCGGTCCATGATAGCATTCAACACTGTAGCAGTGGTACTGGATTCTCCGTCAACCATTGTAAGTGTGGTTGGGGGTTTGATACTGAAAAGACGCCCTCTAGAATCACGACGCCAGGTCAGAATTCTACACCATGAAATGGGCTTTTTTAGAAAAAAGGGAAGAATCCATGATGCTCAAAACCTATTGACAGACTATCAAAGAGGTGCTATCCAAATAGAAAGAAAGAGAAAGGAGAAAACCGTCCTATCATAATTCCAACTCACTTCCCTATTTCACAAGGGCACTTCCTTAGAAATTAGGAAACAAATCAAAATCACCAATAGGGGAATAAAACATGATCAGCCAAACAAGGCACAAAGAGCAACACCAAGGACCAGTCCTTCATTCTCAGGACACTTTCCTATGAATCGAAGGTCTTAGTCAAAACAAGCCAAAACAACCTAATCACAGAAAATGGTATGTACCGTTAGAATATTCTCTTCCATCCTCGAAATAGTCCTTTTGTTCTAAGGACCAAAATCCTTAAAATAAAGGGCCTATATTAAAAATATCAAAGTTTATCCAAGGGTACTATATCTCTAAGTTCTAGCATTCACAAACAAGGCTCACATCAAATTGGGACAATTTCAGCAGCATAACGATGCAACTATGTGCTAAAAGAAATTTGGCAGCATAACGGCGTAGGTATGTGTCAAGGGAAAATTTTGACAGCATAACGGTACAGTTAAATACCAAAAGGAATTTCGGCAGCATAACAGTACAATTGTGTGTCGAAATTTCGGCAGCATAACAGGTGTGTGCAAGCACTGTGGGGTAGAGTGTCTTACAAGCTGTCTACATGGACTAATGCAAAGGGTAGGTATAAAGGTTCCTATTGCAGACCAATCCATATACCTAACCACATGTGACACATGGCGTGCCGCGTGGGTCAAACAGTACTGATTGGTCCTTGATATACCCCGAAGGGTACTTGACAATAGGTTGATGGTTTCGTCAAGATTGCCCTAGTGTCGAGTGGAGACAGGGATTAGGACTAGACCATCGTTTGGCAAAGCAACATCGTCCTATCACACAATGACATGCAGCTAATATAACTAAAATAATATGCAGTCACACAAATGCAAGTGGTTGATTTTAATTAATTTAAGAATTTAAATAGCCCAATTAAATCAATGAAGTTTAGCCCTCGATGTCCCCAGTGGAGTCGCCAGTTCTGTGGACCTACCACGTGACGGGCTTAGGTGTCCACATCATCACCGGGCGATGTGATTAGGGGGGTTTAGAAAACAAACAAAACAAAGGAGTCGCCACCTTATTTTTAAGGAATAAGGAAACTATGGAAAATATTTTATTTTTTTAAATCAAAACAAAACAAACTCCATTTTCAATGAAAAGACAGTCTACAAACCAGAGTTGGATCCGGGGGCTAGGTTACGACGTGGGAAGGTTCCAAGCTTTCACTTGTAGGCACTCACCTCGCCCTAATTAAAGGACTTCTAATTTATTTGGGCTATTTAAATTTCTTATTACAAACAATCCTAAATAATCTAAATCAACCAATAAAGTAGCGATATAAATACAGTGATCTATATTAGTTATATTAATAACAAGAAAATATATACAAACAAACCCTAAGAATCTAGAATTCCCTACGGGCATCCTAGGGCGGACTTGAGCCCTATTAGCGCCTACGTAACTTACTAGTATCACCTAGCAAGTATCAAAGTCCACGTAGTTCGACTACCCTAGGACTCTCCTATTATAATCGATCACATCATCAAAGGTATTCAACCTAATTCAAGACTCTAACTTCGAGAGTTTTTGTTTGTTTAAAATCATTTATTCAAAATCATTTCAAATTAAAAAACTTTCTTAAAATCCAAATATTCTAAACAATTCTTATCTTTAGAATTAAATTCCAATTGAAAATCTTTTACAGAGATATTTCAAGAAAACAAATCATATTGAGAGGAATTTCATTCCAAAGTAAAAATCTTTAAAACATTTCAAATAATTTTGAAAATCATTTAATAATCAAATCTTTCATAAAAAAAATCATATTCATTTTGTAAAAATCACATTAAAATCTTTTTAGAAAATCCCTCGAAGATAGACTCTTAAATCAAATAAAAAGCACAAATCAGATAATGGTCTTTACAACAAAGGACAGTCCTAGGGAAGGTCAAGTGACCTTCCTAAACCTAGGGTCCCTAACTAGCCCTAAAGTTTGTCTAACACTCTAAAATCCTAATGCAATGCATGCTGAAATTTAAACAAATTAATCAAACGTTCACAAAATCAATTCTAACCATGCATGAAAATGTTCCTAAATGCATACTAATCAAACTGTGTGATCCTAAACATATTTCTAAGTTAGATTTAGCCCTAAAATAATTTTTAGAAGCGATTTAAGGACATTAACAAACCCGGACAGATTTGAATATTAACCTTAAACCACCCTAAAAACCATGAAATAAGAACAAAAATTGTGAAGATGACCTAGCATACTTTCTACATGAATATACAAGATAAACTACAAAAATCATGCAAAACATGGCTTAAAAATGGTAATTAAGCCATTTTAAAGTATATATTCAAATCTGGACAGATTTGAAAACACACTTTTAATGGCCTAAAAATCATTCTTAATCCATGGTTAATAATGAATAAACATCCTAATACGCATACTAATATAATATACAAATTTAAACTAACATGCTTGACTAGAT
>JAESVK010079702.1:0-10464 GCA_017140935.1 Hamamelis virginiana | reverse complement strand
CTTGTGTTCATGGATCCCTCTTGATAGTTGATTCATCTTGAGTTTTTTGATCTACATGTTATTTGATATTCACATTCAACTCAAAACATGTTTCTTGAGTGTGGCTGATTTATCTAATACTTGTTGCTTGAATTTAAAAGTGGTGAAATTCGTGTGATCTAGTAGGGATTAGGTTTTTCAATTGGTATCAGAGCCTAATTCACTATGATAGGCTTACACCTAGGTGATAGGGTCTCTAGATCATAATTTCACTCTTCCATGGAAGAAGGAAATTCTGTCACATGTCCACCAAAGTTTGATGGATCAAATTATGCCTATTAGAAGGCTAGGATGAGAATATTCTTGAAATCTCTAGATGAAAGGGTATGAGTTTCTGTTGAGAGAGGTTGGACTCCTCCCACTATGAAAGTTGGTGAGGATACCATACCTAAACCCGCTGATTTATGGGAAAATGAAGAATTAGAAAAAGCTAGTTGGAACAGTAGAGGTCTAAATGCTATTTGCAATGCCTTAACTTCTAGCGAAATATCGTAGAATCATGATGTGTGAAACATCCAAGGAAGCATGAGATATTTTGAAAATAACTCATGAAGGTACCACCCTAGTCAAGAACTCAAAACTTCAAATGCTCACTTCTCAGTTTGAAAGAATTTGCATGGAAGAAAATGAGACATTTTCAGAGTTTTATGCTAAATTGAGTGATATTGTTAACTCCTCTTTTAATCTTGGTGAAAGAATTCCTGATTTTCAAGTTGTCAAAAAGATTTTAAGATCTCTCCCTGATCGGTTTCAACCCAAAATCACTGCTATTGAAGAGAGCAAAGACATAAGTTCAATTCGAGTGGATGAATTGGTTGGATCCATTCAAACATTTGAAATGAATCTAAAAGATTCAAAAACTAAAAACAAAGGTATTGCTCTATCTTCAATGAAGGAAGATCTTAAATCACATGAAATGTTCTTGATGTGAATGATGATGAACTTGCACTGTTTGTTAAACAATACAAAAAATATCTCAAAGCTAAACAAGGTTTTTCAAATCAAAATAAAAAGTTTGACAGAGGTCAAGGGACATCATCATCAAAAGTTGACAATAGGAATTCAAAAACTGGAAAAGAATATTTCAATTGTCACAAACCTGGTCATAGGGCTACAGAATGTCCTGAAAAGAGAAGAAATCAAAATAAAGCTCATAATGCAACTTTGAGTGATAGTGATGAGGAGAATAATACCTCTCACGAGAATGAGTCTGAAAATGAGGAGGGTAATTTCACTGCTTTTGTTGTGACTACAAATTCTTTGTGTGAATCCAGTTGTGTTCAAAAACCCCCAAGGTTGGAAAACATCAAGTTCATTTACTGGAAAATCAAGATGAAAATCTTTTTGGAATCCATTGATGTTAATGTGTGGAGAAGTGTGGAAATGGGTTGGTCACATCCCATGTTGAACAATGATGGTGAACTCATCTTGAAACCTCTTGAAAATTGGAGTAGGGATGAAATTGAATCTCAAAATTGGAATAAAATTGGTTTCAAACTTATATGTGAGGCTCTAAATGATCATGATCTAAAGCTAATTGAAAATTTTGAAACATCAAAACAAGCTTGGGATCATCTTGTGATTGTTTATGAGGGAAGCATAGTTGAGAAAAATCATAGACTAAATAGTCTAATGAATCAATTTGATGCTATCAAGATGAGTGACCATGAAAGTTTTTGTGAATTCTACACAAAACTCTGTGACATTGTGAATTCCTTGAATGACTTAGGAGAAAAGGTGGATGATTCAAAAATTGTTAACAGAATTTTGAAATCTTTGTCTTCTGGATTCTCTGTGAAAGTTGTTGAGTTTGCTAATTGTCAAGATATAAATTCCATTGTACTTGATGAACTTGTTGGTGCTCTTATGTGTTTGGATAATCAATTGTCTAATGTTGCTGTGGAAAATGAGTTGAAAGCTTTTGTTGTGTCTTTGGAAACTCATGAAGTGTCTTCCAACAAAAAGGACATAGATGAATTAGAGTTATTGCTAGGAGTGTCTAGTGATGAGTCTGAAAGTCTTGAGGATGATGACACCAATCTTCAAAAGGCCTATGATAACCTCTATGAAGAGGCATATCAACTTAAAAAGAAAAATGTATCTTTGGCCTTGAAAGCCAAGTCTGATGAGAGATAAATTGAGATGCTCAAAGAAGAGCTGAAAAATCATGTGTTACACATACAAGATGTGAAAACTGAAAAATTTAGTTTGAATGATAAACTTATTTTTTTGAAACAGGATAATGAATCTTGTGTGTCAAAAATGAGTGAGTATCAAAAAGAAGTAAAGAGTCTTGAATCAAGACTCAAGACAGAGGTTGAAAGTAATAGTTGTTTGTGTTTGAAGGTTAGAAATCTTGAAAAGGAATTGGAATTAGCTAATGAAACTTTGTTGAAATTGTCCAATGGGAGTAAAAAATTGGATCACATTCTTAGTATTGGGAAGTCCTTTAGTGATAAATCTGGACTAGGCTATGTTGGATCATCTAGTGTCCCATCAACCTCGGGAACCAAGTTTGTTCCTTCATCCAAGTCATCTCTTGAAAATGAGACTTTGTCCCAACCTAGTCATAAGAGGACTCACTTCAATCCAAATTCCTTCAAGAAGATTCCCACATGTCACTCTTGTGGTGTTGTAGGACACATAAGACCTAATTGTCCTAGAAAAGGAAAACTCAAGTGAAGAGTTTCTCACAAAAGAAAGTGATTTGTCATCACTGTGGTGTCATTGGTCATTCAAGACCAAATTGTTTCAAGTTGATGAATAGAGGTCAAGTTAAGCAATTCTCACCTACTTGTCATCATTGTGGAAAGGTTGGTCATATTAGACCAAATTGTTTTCTCCTTCACAAAAATCATGAGGTGTCTAGACCAAGAAATGCACCTAGGGTAAAAGTTGATTTGGGATCAAATAGAAAGCTCCCTAAGTTGCATGAGGTTAAGTTAGGGAATAAAGTTTGGGTAAGAAAGGAGAGTCTTAGATGTATGGTAGTTCACACTGCCTTGAGGGCAAAGGAGAGTAAACAGTGGTATTTTGATAGTAGATGCTCTCGTCATATGACAGGTGACAAGTCCTTGTTTGTTCATCTTGAAGGGTGTAATGGAGGGACTGTTACTTTTGGTGATGGTAATAGATTAAACATTCAAGGTAAGGGGATTGTTGAATCTCATGGCTTTCCTAAGCTAGAAGATGTTCTTTTTGTTGATGGTCTTAAAGCTAATCTTGTTAGCATTAGTCATCTCTGTGATAGTAATTTTTCAGTGAACTTTACCAAGGCTACATGTCGTGTCTTTGGTAAAGATGGAAAGTGTGTTCTTGAAGGAAAAAGAACAAGTGACAATTGTTATGGAATAGTTCCAAATAAGTCCCTCGTATGTAATAGAACCAAAGTTGATGATGTTGAGCTTTGGCATCAACGTCTTGGTCACATAAATTTCAAAGATCTCTCAAAATTGTCAAAAAATGAAATTGTTAGAGGAGTTCCTAAGTTTGACAAAATTGAGGAAAGTGTTTGTGGACCATGTCAAAAGGGCAAACAAATTAGAGTGTCTCATAAGAAAACAAGTGGTATTAATACATCTAGACCTCTAGAACTTGTTCATGTTGATCTCATGGGTCCAATGAGAACTGAAAGTTTAGGAGGAAAGAGATACATTTTTGTGATGGTTGATGATTACTCTAGATTCTCTTGGGTAAATTTTTTGAGAGAAAAGTCTGATTGTTTTGAAAGCTTCAAAGCCTTGTGTAGGCAGCTTCAAATTGAGAAAGGATGTACTATCAATCAAATCATTAGGTTAAGAAGTAATCATGGAAGGGAGTTTGAAAATTCTGAGTTCAGTAAATTTTGTGACAGTGAGGGCATTAATCATGAATTTTCTGCCCCTAAAACACCTTAACAAAATGGTGTTGTTGAAAGAAAGAACAGAGTCGTTCAAGAAATGGCTCGTGTCATGCTTTTGAGCAAATCTTTAGCTAAACACTTTTGGGCTGAGGCAGTCAATACTGCATGTCATATCATCAATCGAGTTTATGTGAGGCCCCACACACAATGTTCTCCATATGAATTATGGAAAGGAAAGAAACCCAATTTGAAATACTTTAGAGTCTTTGGAAGCAAATGTTACATTCTTAGGGATAGAGAATCCTTAGGAAAATTTGACTCTAGGAGTGATGATGGTTTCCTATTAGGGTACTCCACAAATAGTCGTGCCTATAGAGTGTTCAATCTTAGGACTTCTACTGTGATGGAGTCGATAAATGTGGTCATTGATGATATGGTGAGTAAAGAAATTGACAAATCTAATAAAAATGAAGCATTTAATGCTCATTGTTCACCATCTCAAGATATGGATGTTGTTAATGTTCAAGTTGAAAAAGGTAGTGATGATCAAGGGATGGACCCTACACCTGTTGATAATCCAATTTCTTCAAATTCTTGGTCCAAAAGATATCATCCTAGTGAGAATATAGTGGGAAAACCTGAAGTTGGAGTTAGGACTAGGAGACAAATTGAGAATGAGATGACATTTCTGAGTTATACTTCTAAGATTGAACCCAAAAATGTCAAAGAAGCCTTACTTGATGAGGAATGGGTTATTGCCATGCAAGAAGAGCTTCATCAGTTTGTCAAGAATGATGTTTGGGATTTAGTTCCTAGACCATCAAATAAGAATGTTATTGGAACTAAATGGATATTTAAAAATAAGACTGATGAATCTGGTGTCATTGTTAGGAACAAGGCTAGACTTGTTGCACAGGGATATACTCAGGAAAAGGGTATAGATTTTGATGAAACTTTTGCTCCTGTTGCTAGGCTTGAGTCTGTTCGTTTGTTGTTATCTGTTGCATGCCATCTCAATTTCACTCTATTCCAAATGGATGTAAAAAATGCCTTTTTGAATGGATTTCTTCAAGAAGATGTGTTTGTGGAACAACCTAAAGGGTTTGAAGATCCACATCATCCCACTCATGTCTATAAGCTGAAGAAAGCCTTGTATGGTCTCAAACAAGCTCCAAGAGCTTGGTATGAGAGATTGACATCCTATCTTCTAGAAAGAGGTTTCATTAGAGGAAGTGTTGATAAAACTCTGTTTATCAAATCTGTGCAAGGGTCAATTGTTGTTGCTCAAGTGTATGTTGATGATGTTGTTTTTGGATCATCTTTGAATGCACTTGCTCATAGTTTTTCTGAAGAAATGAAAAGAGAGTTTGAAATAAGTATGGTTGGTGAACTAACTTACTTCCTAGGGCTGCAAGTTAGACAAACGGATGATAGGATATTTGTTTCCCAATCCAAATATGCAAAGGAACTTGTCAAAAAGTTTGGGCTTGAAAATGCTAAACATGCTAGGTCACCAATGAGCACTAGCACAAAACTTTCCAAGGATGAAAGTGGAAAGGATGTCGGTCAAACCTTATTTCGTAGCATAATAGGCAGCTTGCTATACCTTACAGCAAGTAGACCTGACATTTCATATAGTGTTGGAGTTTGTGCTAGATTCCAGTCCAATCCTAAAGAGTCTCATCTTCATGCTGTCAAGCGAATCATTCGCTAGGTGAGTGGCACACAGGGTTATGGTCTTTGGTATTCAAGGGATACCAATCTTAATCTTGCTGTATATTCCGATGCCGACTGAGCTGGAAATGTGGCTGACAGGAAAAGCACCTCTGGAGGTTGCTTTTATGTTGGAAATTCCTTGGTGTCTTGGCACAGTAAGAAACAAAATTACATTGCTTTGTCAACAGCTGAAGCTGAATACATTGCTGCTGGTGCATGTTGTGCACAATTGTTGTGGATGAAACAAATGTTGAGTGATTATGGAGTCAAGGATTCAAGTTTAGTTGTATTTTGTGACAATGAGAGTGCAATCAATATCTCCAAAAATCCTGTTCAGCATTCTAGAACCAAACATATTGACATAAGACATCATTTCATAAGAGACTTTGTTGAAAATAAAGTGTTTTCTATGCAATTTGTATCATCTACAAATCAACTTGCTGATCTTCTCACAAAACCTCTTGATAATGTCAGATTTGAATACTTGAGAACAGCATTGGGGATTTGTATGATTGATTGAAGTTACTGGAGTGTAGGATACATGCATGATAATCAAACTAAATATGAGTTGATCTTGGTTTTATCATGTGCACTTTATATCATCTCCCTATTGTATGTTGTTCAATGTGATTGAATATGAAAATCTCTTGCACTATTGGTTTTGATTATGTTGATTCTATGATATAATTTTCATGATGTTTGAAGTCAAATGTGATGATCATTATTCTATGTATTTGTGATATAGATTGACCTATAAGTAGACTTTACTATCTTCTCTTCAAGTATCCACATCATCTTGGGTTATGGGAATTCTCACTCTATACCTTCATTCCCAACAAGTATGGGTCATGGTTAAATTTGCCTTATATTTCAAATGAAAAATAAATATCCTCATGAATTGAAGAAGAGAATTGATCTTCTTTAAAATCCATTGACTTGAAATCAAATTAAATTGAAGAAGAGAATTGATTTTTCTTCAAATTCTGTGACTGGAAATCCTGTCTTGAAAAGCTGTAATGCTTATGCTCAAAAGTTCTCACTAAAATACTTGATTATCTTGTTTCATGATCCTCAACTATATTCTCTGGGATTCCTTTATTCAGCTTTTTGATATCTTGATGAGGAGTTAGTTGTGCTTACCTACTTGGTTTGTCTTCTCTATTAACAATCATTGCATAATTTTCCAAATCATTTTGAGTCTACATCATCTAATTTATACATGGATATGTATTGATCTTACCATTGCACACACTCACTACTTTGGATTCTCATATTACAATCTTCAATCTTGTGATGATATCCATTTTGCATGTTGGTGGTAATCATTGTATTATCATATCCATGCTTTTCATCATGTTTGTAGCTTAAATTCTCAGTTTCTTTTTAGTCTGAATCTTGGTCTATAAATTTGTCAAAAATGATGTGTCAATAGGTTTTGTTCCTTGCTCAAATTCAGTTTTGAAATGCCTCTTGTTCATCATATTTCAATTCTTCTTGCATCCTAGTGCCCATAACTAAAATTTTTCAGTGAAGAAGTTGTTTTCAGTGTGTTTCTCAAAGAGTGGATCGATCCACCCCTATTCTGGATCGATCCAGAGTGCATATCGTTTTCCATCAAGTTGCATTGAAGGATCTTGGATCGATCCAGCCTTGTCCTGAATCGATCCAAATCAATTTGGCTCAAAACTTGCATTCTGTATAGGGAAATTGGATCGATCCAGACTCAACTTGGATCGATCCAGAGTGGTTTTTTCATTCTAATTGTCGTGTGTTTAGCTTAGCGGATCGATCCAGACCTCACTTGGATCGATCCAACTTCGAAAAATTTGAATATTTAGGGCTAAATCTCGCACTGTTCAGTTCACTTTTCACACATTTCTCACACCTTTTGAGTTCTCTCTGCCTAGCCTATTTCAGTTCGCACCTTATTCATCCATTCCAATCCAATTCTTCTCAATATGGCTACTTCCTTGAGTGAGTTATGCATTCTATGCCTCGGATTTCTGTGGATTAAGGTGGTGGTCTTCACCATGACGGGTGGTGAAGGCTCACGTCATAGGGGTTCATCGTCCAAAGGGAAGGGCAAGGCCCCCGCCGCGAAGAAGCGGAAGAATGTTCCTCTCACTCCTCAAGAGCAAGAAAATCTTCCAAATCCTCTACATGTCGAGGACCCAATGGATGAGGAACCCTCACGTGCTCATTCAAAGCTCACTAAGGAGGAAATTTTTGAGAGACATCCAGTCATCAGTGAGCGTCAAGTGATTCCCAAGGGTATGACCGACACTCTTTTCATCCAAATGATTGAATTTCATAAATTAGGTCGATTTTTTGAACCCAACAAATTCTTTATCCCTTCTCTTGTCAAGAGCTTTTATATGGGTGTCCACACTGTGAACACCGACACCTTTGAAATTATGTCTAGAGTTAGAGGGAAGACTATCACTGTGACTCCACAGATGATAGCTGACTATTTGGATGTGTCCCTACCTCCTCCAGATACTCCTGCCTTTTCCTTTGACAATGATTCTAATGTGAGTGATGACCTTCTTGTCCACACTCTTTGCACATCTGCTGGGTTGAAGAATGGCAAGTTTGTTCAAGGGAATCTCAAAGAGGAATTTCGTGCCTTGAACATTATACTATGGTGGAATTTGTTTCCCGGGGGTAGCCGTGTCCATTTTGAGTACCCGAAGGCTCGATTATACTATGCTTTCATGAATGGCGCTGTTATCATTTTCCCAAACTCATTTGGGGTACCATTCGCCTTGTGGCTCGAGCACAAGAGATCAAGACTGCTTTACCGTACGGTGCTAGGATTACAGAATTCTATAAGAAGTTAGGGGTGAAGACGTCTCCTTCTGACAGGCCCGAGAAACCCACTTGTGGTCCCATCTACCTAGCTTGCATTAATCGCAGTCGTGGACATACCTCTGCTCCTGGAGGTGATTCTGATGAGGATGCTCCTCCTGCTGATGCTGATGATGCTCCACCACCTGCTCCTACTGTTTACCCCATGACCATCGCTGGTCTTCATCAGCACATTGCTGCTCTTAGAGCTCAGTCAAGCTCGCACTGATGCGAAGATTGACCACCTCATTTCACTCATTACCAGTCAGCATTCTGATGCTGCGGGTGGTTCTTCTGCTGTTCCTTCCGGATCGGGGTATACTGCACCGTCTTCTCTTCATCTTGATGACAGTGGTCTTGGTTTTGATCCATCCACTTTGTGATCCCTTTGTCTATTTGTGACAAAAAGGGGGAGAGTTTTGAGGGTTTTTGTTTAGTTTTTTTTAGGTTTTTTAGTTTTTAAGGTTGTTTATTGCTGAATCAAGGGAAATGAATGTGTTTATGGATGTTTTTGTAACCTTGACTGATTTATCTGTTGAAAGGATCTGTTGAAATGAACTGAATGTTGAACTATCCTTGTTTATCAATACAATTTGGTGTTTTATGGATGTTTGTAGCATTATTTCCGCTTGATATATTACATATGCTTTGTCAATATGCTACTGTACCTATTCAGTTCATTTTATGCTGGATAAGGTTGTTTGTGAAGCGTGTGCAGGTTTAACAGATCAAGATGGATGTGAAATGTATGATCCTTCAGTCATGGTTGATTTCTGTTTAGTTTTGTTTATATAATTGTACAAGTGAGGGGGAGTGAATCTTGTTTCAAGGTTTCTTAGATTCATTTTCTTTTTCTCTTGTTTTATATTTTAGTTTTGTCACGAAACTGCCAAAGGGGGAGATTGTTAGGTTTAGTGTTTGTGTGTTGGCTTGTTTCGTTTCAAAACTTGGTTTGGGTTGTACATTTATAGATGTGTACTGATGATCACAAGTGAAGCTGTGCTAGAATGGTTCTATATCTCCATGGATTAGGATGGTAAGTGACCTAGTGACCTAAGGATTGAACCTAGGAGGTTAGAACTCATTATATTCCTCTTAAACTTGTAAAATCAGGGTTTATGAATACTTGGATCGATCCAAGGTTGAATTGGATCGATTCCATGTTTACACCTTTGGAAATTGGGAGTTTAGGAATACTTGGATCGATCCAAGGTTGACCTGGATCGATCCCATGTTTGCATCATCACAATTCTTGTTTGGAAATTGAAAATTGGCCAAGCTGGATTGATCCAAGTCTTGGCTGGATCGATCCAATTTCGAGTTAAACTCAACTACAGAATGTTGTTTTTTGGTCAATTCAATTTGGATCGATCCAAGTCTTGGCTGGATCGATCCAAGTTCGTGCAAACCCTAATTCTGCCTACTTTTTACCCTGTTTTCTCATAGGTTACTGATCACACTATAAAAGGATTAGGTCACTCGAGATTCTAGTAACCTCAGTCGCCAGAAAACATTTCTATTCTTAGACCTATCTTGGTTCTTCACTTGTGGGCTGTTGTTCTTACTATCTAAATTGAGATTGAGCTTGTATATTCATTGTTTGATCATGGACTTTTCTTAGAATGGATTAGAAACCTTGGAAACCAAATTTACATACATATTGTGAGAATCATCTGTGGAGATAGGATCATTCTCATGGCTCTTGGATGAAGACATCAAGAGTGAGACTACTTGAGTAGTTGATGAGCAAGCTTTGAAGAATGAGGACTCGATGGACTGAGTTGATGAGATCTCAGTACACTCGGCCATGGGTTGGTGAGATAGAGTGTATGGTATAATCTCTGTAACTCTTCTTTCATAGTGGATTGCTCTTGTTCTCTCGTGGTTTTCTCCCGAAAGGGTTTCCACGTATATCGTGTGTTCATTTAATATTTGTTGATGTGATTTCTAGCTATCAAGAAGGATGGAATGATTCTTGTGTTCATGGATCCCTCTTGATAGTTGATTCATCTTGAGTTTTT